>JBBPTX010000462.1:0-24198 GCA_038094595.1 Pulveroboletus aff. annulatus
TGCTTGGCCCATTGTTAAAGACAGATGCACCGGGGCGTTCACACAGCCTTGGTCCAGGGAAAGCGACGACCAAGACGATCACTGCATTGGGATGTGGCATTATAATTAGTGAAGGCATCGTGGAAAGATATGGGCAGTCGACACTGTGGGCAGTGGACAGTGTCAACTGCCCAGTGTCCCGCTATAAGTTGTAGGCTTCTCGGGAAGATTGAAAACGTGTGTCAGAGACGCGCGCCGTCGACAAGCTTCAGCATGCCCCATACAATATCACAAGTGCAAAAAAGACGCACACGGAATGGACATGGACTTCGCATCCGGCTTCTCATCGGGGATTGGCCACAGTACTGTCGGGAATGCAATCGTGTTGGGCAGAATTTTGGAGATGAACAGGCGTAAGAGCGAGAACAGAATCAGCGTGATGAAATACAGATACGGTAGAGACTATAGATACTTGGGTCATAGCCGGTTGAGCTTCCTAATTTCGAGGACATGGGTGATCGGCGTGTTTCTTTTCCAGTGCTGTCGTACTTGATAACAATGAGGGGAGGACAACCGGCATCGAAAGGTCTGCCAGGACCTATCTTTGATCAAGTACTGAGCAAGTACTGCTGGGACGCAAGTACAAGTAGGAAAAGACACCCGGTACCGTCAAAGGATTGGCCATTACATGAGACATACTTTCACGCTCAACGGTTCAACAACTTACCTCACAATCCACGGGGTACATATCGAATCCGAGTGGACGTCTGGCCGCCTCTTACTCGGCGAAAAGGCTCGGAAGTGGTGGCAGTGACTCGGAGCGGAGTTACAGTGCATACCCTGGGAGGTTTTTTTGGCCCCCGCCGCCACCTCCTAGACTTGAGTCCACGCTACGTTCGAGATGCCAATGTTGGATCTAATTGACTCGATTCTCCGCACAGAAAAGGTCCCCCCTCTACAAGCATTCTGGAAAGAAGTGTGGGGAGAACAACAGGCCTTCAAGAGAGAACGAAACATCTCCGACGGCGGTCATGACGTATACCACTACTTGGATTTCGGGGAACATTTGCGTGCAGTGCGATCCTTTTGCGATCCTGTACCAGACAAGCTGTATATCCAGCAAGAATATGTCGCTGCATTCAACACGTTCAAGGATGCCCTAGATAACATGTATGAAGAGGGCGCCTGTATCATCGGGCAACATGGCATAGGTAAGATTATCACTGGTTAAATGATGCACTCATAACCAATTGTGACAGGTAAAACGTGCTTTATTGCGTACATGGTCACAGAACGACTGCGTAACAAAGAGCCCGTCGCAATCGAGGTGACTGATTGGAAAAGGCCCACAGAGCGATACTTGTTGTTCAATGCGGAAGGTGTTACCCTTCATTATGGTCCGGACACAGAGCCTTTGAAACGCCACCGAGGCATATGGGCATTTTCTGATTCCAATGAGGATATCCTCATACCTATGGCCGCCTTCACAGAGACCCCTGGTGTTCGTACATTCCAGGTTTCTTCCCCTGAGGAAGTCCGTTACAAGGAGTGGACCAAACAACGTGGTGTCGAACATTATGTCATGGACCTCCCGTCTGAGAGGGATATCGAGTGTCTCAGGTGCCTTCTGTTCTTTGTCCGTGCACAATTATACATATAGTAACACACGTTTTAGCCTCGTCCGAGGCAAAAATGTCGCACAGATGAAGTTCCTCGCAGCTCAATGGGGTCCTGTTCCTCGCACCTTGATCAAGATCTATGAGAATCCCGACTTCGAGAGCAGTTGTAAGTGCGCAGTCCGTACTCAGGTGGGCAGAGATGCCCAGAATATCAATGAAACATTGGCTGTCTTGAACAACCTTGAATTTACAATCCCAGATGAACCGTCTATAGTTTTCTTCGTCCGACCCTTTTGCCAAAGAGGCCATGTTGTTCGCGGGTACCACAGTATATTCGTCCCGACTGCCTGGCTTCAGAAAGAGGTCATTGACGGACTGTTCTGCCACACAGACGAGGAAAGAATCAAGCTCTATGACGCCATGATTAGCTCTACGAGGTCTTGTCCGACAGTCGGTAATCTTTTCGAATCGATTGTACATCGCTTTCTTTCCAGGGGCAACAATTTGTGCGTTCGCTGGGTCATAGATGGGAACGATATGCAGCCCGTCACTCCCCTTTCCTTCGAGGTTCTTGGGACTTGGCCGTCTGTTGTCGACCTCAGAATGACACCCGCTCCTTTCTATTGGCGTCCTGACTCGCCTAATGATTTTCCCGGGATTGATGGTGCTATTATCGGTGTGGATTGTGTCTACCCTGTTCAAGTGACGACTGCGACGAAATACACGTTTATGGAAGGTAGCCTTGATGAGTTTCTGAGAGCCCTACCGACAGACAGGAGACAGCTGCCGATAAAATTCCTAGTCATCGGTTATATGAAGAGGCAAACGGACGCGGTCACAAGGAATTTGTTCAGTGAGTTGAAGAGGGCCGGGAAAACGTTTCCTGTCGGGGGAATCACACTCGGCGTCGACATGGTTTCTTCGGAAAACATGGTGAGTCGTGAATGCCCTATGAAGGATGACTTTGTCAGGCGTGTTCATTGTTTTTAGGGTCCACCCGAGTTGTATGAAGGTGAAGAAAGTCTAGTAGCGACTGCTGAAGGGGGAGATATGGTTACTCGCTAAAGTATAGTGGTGAAGGTAGACCACAGTCATGGAAACCGCAGACGGAGCGCTTTCGCAGTTAGTGGACTTGTATAAATGATATGGCTGTAAAGCACTTCTCTCGGTGGAAAGACGTTTGCCATCACACCCGGGATCCTTTTCCCTTCAAGGCATGCACCCTTATCATGATGAGCGAGTTTAGCACCCACCTCATGATGCCGAAGCACAACTAGTATGAAGATCTAGAAGTAATAATGGTGTCCGCTTCTCGTGGCGAGATCGCAGCGGAGCGCCATTCCTTTCGCAAGGTGTGTAAGTATGGAAGTGAGCTTTCAGACAACATGGTTAAGGGGCTTTGTAATGTCTGATTCGTTCAAGCTCTAACCTCTGGAAGGACGAACATCCGAGTTATTTGAATTTATTCGTTTGACACATGTAATGTATTGGCAAGTTATTTTGCATACCTGAAGGCAACTTCGGGCAGAAGCACTCGTCCGAATCGGCCATGATTGTTGCCCCGAACCTTTACCCGCGACCATCTACAGGTCAGGCCGCAGATCAGAATCTGAATAGCGACACGATACCAAGGACTCACAGGCACCAGACGGTGATCTTTCTAGATCTATAGTCCGGGTATCCCGAGTCCGGGAACCGGTAGGGTGGAGCAGTACCAGTGGCACACTCTTGGTCGAGCTGGAGTGACATGTGTAAGATCGCTGACAACCTTCGAGACCTCTTCGACTATCTCCAATCGACGAAACTAAAACCAAGATCCGGTAAGCAGACGAGAGGACGTTCGTTACATACGACTGGCAGTCCCTGCATGACGATCTTCCCCAGGAGCGCTCTCAGCCATCCGCATTCCTTCCCCTCCCTCTCAAGCGTCTCCACGCACTTCAACCTGGATTCCTTCCTCGTCCTGCTCGGCGCCCCCAAATACGAGTGCAGTCTGAACCGCGTCCTGGTCAGAGCCCCAAGAGAACCCAAATGCGGAGTCGATGTTTCCCCCACTTCTGCCTTCAAGATCACGCGCATAAAGCGCCCGCAGATTCAAGATGAACCGGGGGACGAGCGTGAATGGAGGTATGTATTGTAATATGACCAATAGTGTCCACCATCCTTCCAGTTGAACTGTTGGTGCGCTGAACAGTAAATTGATGAGAGACATGAGGAGGATGCTATTCATCACGAATCATTGTAAGCAGTATGTAAATGAAGACGGAAGGATGGATAGGATGTGGACATACACAAGAAAGTAGACAATGCCTTCCCTTACAAGAAGCTTCATGTAACGGTTCATGTGGAATCTCATTTTCCCCTGGTACATTTGAAGTATTTCCCTGATTAACTTGATAACGACGAGCAGACACATGACCGTGCCAAGAGTGATCTGAGCTGCGTCTACGATTTCGGTCCAAATAGATGAATAATTTTGCATGCAGAATGAGAAATCGAGTAGAACTTGAGTGGTGATGGCTGCAGAACGAGAGGACATTGCATCTCTTGTTATATAACAGCGGATGAAATGAGGTCTTATTTCACATACCTAGTACATACACACCCTGAGTACCGATCAAAATACACCAAACAAGATTAGAGATGATTTCGATAGCGTATAGCGTAAGAAGAGTTCCAAGGACAAGCTTGGATCGATCATATAGTGCCCACACGCGGAGAATCATTGCCACTACCTCTACTAGTGAGACATGCCTGGACCAAAACGAAATGAATTCTTACAATCTGCAGCAACGATGAAAACAAGAAAAGCCCATTGGGCAAAAATATAGAGAGTTTCGACTTCAAGGTCCTTGAACACATCAGACATATGAAAGTTGAATAAACGTACTCACAACTACCAAGTAAAATGAGGTGTTCAGAGATATTATTTGTTAATGTGAGATGAAGATAAGCACGGACGTCTAAGAGTAGTTAGAAACTCATATTTTTATTGGTGGTGCGAACGTCACCTTTGTAGTGCCAGGTACAAAGGAACTCCCCCCTTAATCATGATAAATCAGCCGGACAAAGTCAGAGTAAGCAAGTCTGAACGGACATAGGGCACTGATTCTGGTGAACAACTAAGCGTTCAAACGACATTTGTTACAAGGGAATGGTCATACATAACAAAACACAGGCCAGCATAGCGAGCCTTGAAGTCAACATGATCAATCATGGTGCCATATCGTGCAAATGGGTGACATACAAGAATGAATTGTATAGAGACCCGTGTCCAGGGCTTAGTCTGTAACGACATCAGAATATATGAAGAGACCAGTGATATAGTCCAGTACTGACCCAAATATATTCTATCTGGAGATTGCGAACAGGTGAGATGTTGGTGTCACACGTGGAAATGTGAAGCATACTTCATCTGAGAATGTTAGGACTGATGACATCGACGCTTGTTCAGCATGAACATGTACAGATACACACCACTTACTGTAGTCATATCCAATGGCTGTGAGGATTGCGACTAGGATGCATGGCAAAGTTGACGAATAGGAAACACCACGATCGATGAGCTTACGTGATATATACTTGTTCATCTGAGTTGATGCGGCAGCGGACTGCGCGGTAGAATACATGGAGCTGTATTAAAGAATATGGTGCCTGGGATGCGTAACGAATGAGATGGTGTTGCACCCACGGAGGCCAGGGGGGCCTGCATATATAAACCAACCCCGGTAGAAGAGTAAGACACCGTAGGACAGCCGCAGCACCATTGAACATAGCCCACATCATGGACCCATTCGTCGTGACTAGCGGTAAGCAATGGGAAGGGCGGCGATGGTGGACTCGGCGCATAGTACCGCACTGGTGGAAGTCATGGAAAGCACAAGTAAATGGATAGTACCTGACCGTTATCGAGCCTTTGAGAATACTAGTAATCCTACAGAATTGTCATCTGACCGTCATCGTGTGAGCCACATTAGCTTGAAAAGAATGATGGGAAGTTACAAATCGCCGCCCATTTTACATAGCCGTTGATGGTTTAGTGATGCGACCAACTTGAACATGTGTCGTAGACCAAAATTAAACGTGGGTGCCGAACGACATAGCAGACCGTAGTCTGGTGACCAGAGACTGGAGTATCGAAGCCAGCTCTAGTAAACACGGCGTATCATGCATGATAACGGATTACGTCGAAGGTGGAGGAAGGTGCTTGAGTTGATACATAGTCCTGTAGTAGGTGGTGGGCCGCTGACATTATTATTGGAGAAAGCATACTACCGCGGTCCGGAGACCAGACTGACTGGTGTCGGTGACACGTAGCAAACAAGATCATACAACGTTGGTCTGCACAGCGGCTCCTGAGGTTTTGTAGTGCTTCCGAAGTCACGGCGGTACTGGCATAACCTTTACAACCTGTGACAATATTAATGTAAAAAGTCGGGGTACTTTGATCAGAAAATGGCCGTCGAGGCCTCACAGTGACTCGGACACGCGGCATACGCCTTGGTATTCTCGGGCCCCCGGATCCTTTCGTTCTTGAGCTTGTTCAAGTTGAATCTGAACATCTTCTCCTACCTTTCTCAACAGCTGCTCGCCCTGCATCATGTACACGCCGATCTGTCCACCGAGATTGTGAGCATATAAACGCCAGATCGGATCAACAGGAACAGGTACTACTGCCAGTGTTACTAGAGCCGATCGACATCATGATCTATGTAGAAGTCCTCAGCGATCCATTGGAAATTTCTGCATATCTCATTCTCTTTGGACTGCGGGTGTGCGGTGAGAGCGTAGCGCTTCCAGACCCCGAACGGCGGAGGCCATGACTCGGAGCGCTTAAGCTGTGAGGGAGGGCGCCAAGAACAGTGCTACTGACAAAGCTCTGCGGCTGTGTTCGTTCCTCGTACGCCGCACTTCCATGACCGTGATTGGTTCATGTAATACGCCATAGCCACCGGTTTGAGGTGGCCACAAGCTTTATCATATTTATCGCGCCTCGTTTGAGTCGCAGTGATACTGGAAGTCTGGAACCGACTTCAAGATTCCCAGTGACCCGAGTACCGGTCAAGCGCAGAAAAAGGTCACATGTCGACTGACTCAGTGACTCTGCGATCGCTGGCACTCTTCGATATTCCCAGGAGGCCGGGAAATGGCCATTATCACAACTTATCAGCAACGTTCCAGCATTCATTTAATGCATCCGAATTCCATCTTCTAATATTTTTTTCTTCTAGCTTCTCAGAGTGAGTTCTTTACTCGCCATGCCAATTACACTCTTGATGGCTATTTTCGATCATACCGCGGTGACCGTGGAATGTCCATCACCGGAGGGAGCATAGCGTGATAAGAGATTACGATGCATTGTAATGGATTATAAGGTGATATCTTTACCACATCTTACAATTATATTGGATTATATTCAATATCACGCTTGCACACTTTCCCTGATGTCGGTCCACGGTTGGATCTGTCTTGGTTTATATGTGCAGGTGCAGCCTCTCCCGTTCCCACCCGTGACGTTTCCATCTATCATAATTTCCGACTAGGCCTATGACGTCCGCCGCGCACTCTGTCATCGCATCCATTCAGATAAACAACTCCGTGACGCGTACGTTCGTTGACCATAGTGCTTTCCGACCATAAGTCTTACAATTTATTCTAGTTGCAATCCTCACTGCCGTTGGATACGACTATGGTAAGTGAACCATATCTGCATATGTTCATGTCGGACCAACCTCAGTGCCGTCAGTTCTCACATTCTCTGAAGAAGTATATTTTCACGTGCATTGCAAGCACCTCATAGCTCACAATCTCTAGATCGAGTATATTTGGGTCTGTGCTGGGTGTTATCCCCGGCCTTTCGCACATTTTGACACTCTTGCAGAATAAGCCTTGGACACATGTCTCTACATTGTTTATTCTTGTGTGCTTCTCGATCATCTACACGACACCATACCCGAGTTAATCACCCCGACTTCCAGACTCGCTATTCTGGCCTATGCGCAGCTATGTGTGCGAGGTCACGGCGAGAGTCAGCGAGCACCCTGACAAGCTAACGAACGAGGCAGTGAGCCTCCAGTCAATGGTAATGGACTGGAGGGAAGCGTACGTCTAGCGGGGTACGAAACAAAGGAATGTCTAAAAAAGGAAGTTTAGTGAGTGTAACGTAGTGGTCCTTGTACGGATATTGGATATCGACGGGCTGATCTCCAACACTATGTATGTCCATTTCTGTTGTAACGAATGTCAATTGATTCCTTGGTTGATCACTAGAACCTGTGCCCTATGTGGGTTCAAATTCGCTAATTCTAAGCTTGCTGAACCGACGCAGCATGGTCAAAGTTGGAAGCGCTTTCGTACATGGCCCTACAGTGATTTCTCGTATCTCGGGCAAAAACATCTGTTTCTAACTACGCTCAGACGTATGTGCTTGTTTTCGTCTCGCACTAATCAGCGACATCCAATCTTACTTGATAGCTGTGAGTACATTTTTTACCTTTCCGATGTCCAACTCAAGGACTTCTCGAAGGCGAAACTCTCTTCATTTTTGAAGAATGGACTTCGTTTGTCTTTATCGCTGCTGCAGATTGTAAGAATTCGTTTCACCTCTGTTATGTAAGATCCATCTCACTGGCGGAGGAAGTGGTAATGATCCTTCATGTGTGGGCATTGTATAATCGATCCAAGCTCGTCATCGGGACCCTTGTCATGCTGTATGCTATCGAAATAATCCCAAGTCTGGTCATATGTATTTTCTTCATCACTCGCAGAGTGTCTATAGGTATGTGAAATGTGTCTGCTGTATTGCATAATAACACGTGTCGTTCTTTCATCCCGTAGCCGTCACTACCCAATTACTCGATCTCACTATTTGCGTACCAAATCATTTCGTTTGGTTCGAGATCATAGACACCGCTCAGATCACTTTAAGCACAGCGATGTGTCTGCTCGTCGTTATCCGGTTCGCCAGGGAAGCACTTCAAATGTACCGCCAGAGAATGGGATTCCGCCTGAACAGTTACATGGAGCTTCTTGTAAGGGAAGGCATGGTCTACTTTCTTGTGTACGTCCACATTCCGTCCTTGCCTCACCTCCATCTCCGTACAGCGATGCTGATGACGATTTGTCACGAAGTGTCCTCCTGTCACTCATCAGCATGTTGTTTGGTGCTGCGCTCATTCAAGTAAAAGGATGGGGGCTGCTATTATTCCTGCTAGAGTGTATACCTCCATATACGCTCGTCCCCCGATTCATCCTGAACTTGCGTGCCCTCCATGCACGCGATCTTCGAAGCAGACGTGGAAGCGACTCCGACTCTGCGTTCGGCTTGTCATCGGAGTTTGGTCACGACGTTGCTATGAACTTGGACGCGATCACCTTTGCAGACGCTGGGCAGAACGAACGAGGGGAACAGGGTGGGGAAATGCGGGTGGTCGACAGGACTCTGGAGGAAGATTTCTGCGCGGGTTCTAGTAGCGTATGATCGCATCAGCTTATCTGGCGAAGTCCTTGTTTATTTCATGTGGCTCATTCGGTACGGAATGTTGACTTCTGGCCGTCAGGCACGACGAACCAAGAAAACGTGTATTTCTCTTCACAAGCGCCCGGCTGTACGAGATGGTTCTAAACAGGTTATTACCTGCCGAGGAGTCGGCGAGTCGCGGCCTTCCGGGCCCAAACTTATTGGGGCCAAGTACGGTTTTGTCTGAATTGCACACTGACAGGTTGTAAGCGTACGTATCCCATATCGGGACCACTCGTAACGACGACGATGGGAACGTGGATCCATTTCCTTACTTTGACTCAGAATTCGGCTTGCAACTCAAAAGCTGTTGTAAACAAGATACGTGTCGATTGACCGTGTATACGGCGTGCATCAGACTATGTGAATCCAGAAAAATAAATTTCGTACAAAAAGCTATATCAAACAGGGATGCAATTTCAGAAGTAAGCCGCCGCGATGACGACCATCATGCACTACTGGTACCTGGGCCCGCGCAACGATCCTCCTCGGGTGTCCTATCAACCATCTGTATTCCATTGCCCCCTTCTTGCACCTCTTTCTGCACCTCTCCCTCGTTCTGTCCAGCGTCCACAGACACGAGTGCACTTGTAACACTGCCCTGATCAACCTCCCAAGGTAAACTAAACTCAGAGTTCATGTTGCTTCCACATTGGCCTTGAAGGTGGTGTGCATGGAGAGCGTGCAAGTTCAGGACGAACCGTGGGACCAACGTGTATGGAGGTATATTTGCCAAAATGGATAATAGCACCCACCATCCTCCAAGTTGAATTGATGGTGCGTTGAATAGCATATTGATGGATGACAGGAGGAAGATTCTAGTCATCATTAGCTGTCTGGAGATGGAAGGACGGGATGTAGACATACACAAGAAAATAGACCATGCCTTCCCTCACAAGAAGCTTCATATATAGGTCCATGTGGAATCCCATTCCCCCTCTGCGCGATTGACGTACCTCCTCAATGAGTCTATTGGCGACGAGCAGACACATCACCGTGCCAAGAACCATCTGAGTGGAGTTAATAAAGTAGAACCAAATAGCCGGATGGTTCGGTGTGGTGCAAACCAGGAAATCGAGCACTTGAGTGGTGGTGGCTATAGGACGGGGGAACAGCGCATGTCTCACTATACAACATAGCAGGTAAAATAAAGACATCACACACACCTACACTTCCAGTGTTCATGAAAACACACCAAACCAGATTCGGAACGATCTCGATGGTGTATAACATGAAAAGAGTTCCAGGGACGAGCTTGGATCGGCCACTATACAACGCACATACGCGGAGGATCATTACCACTGCCTCTACCAGTGAGATATATCAAGACCAGGATGAAGTGAATTCTTACGATCGGCAGCGGTGATGAAGATAAACGCGGCCCAGTCTGAAATGGAACCAATAATTTCACCTTCAGGGAGGTCCTTGAGCATACCAGACATTAAAGATTGAACGAATGTACTCACAACTATCAATGGGGTGTAAATCAACACTATGTATTCGGAAATATCAGCGTTAAATGAAGATGAGCACGTACGTCTAAGGGTAATTAGAAACGAGTATTTTCAGTCGGATGTGTATGACAGTCACCTTTAGAGGGCCAGGAATGAAAGAAGATCCCACTTTGATCATGCTAGGTCAGCTCAACGAGGTCGAAACCGCAAGCGTCGAACACACATAGAGCACTGCTTCTAGTGGGCAACTAAGCAAACAATCGACACTGGTTGCAGCAGAAATGAACATACACGAGTGAACATAGGCCAAAATAGCGAGCCTGGAGTCGAGATGATTAACCCAGCGATCTTGTGTAGATGATCAGGACATATGAATACTTACGAGGACGAATAATGTAGAGACCCATGTCCAGGACCGATTCTGCAACAATGTATAAATAGGCGAAAGGTTACGGACAAATACTGACCCAAATATATTCTATCTGCAGAGATTGTGAACGGTGAGATATTTGCACAACATGAGAATGTGGGCCATACTTCGTCTGAAAATGTCAGGACTAACAACGTTGCGGTCAGTCCAACGTGAAATATACAAATATGTATTGATTACTGTAGTCATATCCAACGGCAGTGATGACCGCGACTAAGGTGCATGGTAAGTTCGATGAACGGAAAGTGCCACGATAACGAGCGTACGCGATATATAGTTATTCACCCAAATGGATGCGACAATAGACTGCGCAGTGGAAGACATGATCACTAAAACAAACGAGAGGAAGCTAGAAGGGCCTTTGCATATAAATCAAGGCCGGTAGAAACATGAGATACCGTAGACATTCTACGGCCGCAGGGGGATTATTCGAACTTTACCCGCACCAGGTTACCTTGTGCCCATTCTATCTTCACGGAAGCAGAAATACATGCCAAGATACGGCAAACGTAAGATGAGTGTGCAATGATGATCAAAAAAACCTACGATGAGAGATCCTCGGGAAATCCCAAAGGCAATTACCGTCAAATTCAAATGGAACATTGAAAGAATGCGGTGCCCCAATGAACAATATTTGTTGGACGAAGTGATGAGTGGTGATTTGAAGGTGGTGAGTAGTACTAATTATTTAATAGCCTGGCCATGGCGGTTTAGACAGACCTTGCCACACTGCACCAATGGAAAAGGCAACGATATACCGTGAGCATGGCGGTGCCAAAAACGATCGGGAGTTATCAGCTCGAGAATGCAAACTATGGCCGTCCTGTGAAATAGAAGGTTGGGTCACCACATGGCCATACCAAGAGAGATGAAAGCCTACCCATCACCGCTCATTTACAGGCATCCACAGGATGGCAAAATCGAGCTGTGCCGTCGATGGTCGTGCGAGTTGCCATATATCATAACAGGTGACCTCCCAATGGCGACTTGCATTGGGAGGCTTCTTCTCGGGTGATCCGAGTCAAACAACATCATGATGCTGCTAATGGTGATTGGCCCGATTTCAGAACAGTGTGAGTGTACTGCCAGTGATCGAAGGTTTCGATGTCTCAGCGTCATTATTTCGGCTCAGGAACGTGCCCACAGCACGACTTGATCGAGTCGCTCCAAGGCTCTTCTATGCACTGCATCTACACCTATCGGTAAAAAGAGGACGAGCGAACACGGCAGAGTATCGACAACGAAAAAGAAAAAAAAAAGTAACAAAGAAAACACGAAACACCCCTAGTTGGTCTGCGCCCCAACAGCCTACCCACACCAATCAGCGACACCTCCAACGAACAAACGACCACACTCACCAGTCGCTTCAGATGCTCCATAAACACCTGCAAGCTCACATCATCCGTGAAAATCGCCTGTCCCGTACCCGAGCCCTGTGCAGACCCATACATGGACGCCGACATGTGCGTCGTCGACGGGTTCAACTTGGACAATAGGAACCGTGCTTGACTCCCCCCCTGATCACACACGATGTACCGTGGGATCGGGAACCGGTCGGTGAGCAAGTCTTGGGCGTCTGCAATCGGCGCTTCGAGGAGCTCCTTGAAGTTTTCATAGCCTTCTTGATCTTGATAACCTGCTTTGCGCCATTGTGCGACGGTTTCGCCGTGGAAGATCAGAATGTGGAAAAAGGTGTCGAGCAGGAGGATCACGTCGGGTTTGATTGAGACGCTGTCGAGTAAGACGGGTTGCGGGGGAACGTCGAAGGTGTAGGACATGAGGGTTGGTTGGATCATGATCAACGAGTTGTTGACGTCTTCTTCGTTCAATATATGTCTTGGACGAACGTGAGCATACAAATGGCTGAGAATCGAAGTGTTACGCACCTGTAAAACGCAGTCTCATCCGGACTATTGTTAAACACCTGCAAAAACTGACTCCGCCTCAGATGGAACATGAATTGTGGGTAAATGCTAAAGTTGTCCGTCAACCGGAAGCTCGCCGGGTCTTCCTTCCTATAGTCTGCAAACTTTTGACACAATCGGATCAGCATGCGATCCAACCACCTCAACACGTCGGGCGAATCGTCGATCTCGGCCTTGAAGACTGCTATTCTGGCCATCAGCACAGCCGCAGCTTCTTGATCGAACGACGCAGCAATGCTTGGTGACCCTGCTTCCGCAAAATTACGTGCAATGGTCGTTACGCGTAAGCGCTGCTGACCCGACGAGTGCTGATAATGAGTGACAAATTGGATCAGACCGCGGGACCCGGGTTGGAGAGCTTGCCCAGCGGGGGTGACGACCTCAAAGTAAACGGCAGCAGATGTCCGGGGGGTAATGGAGTTCAGTTTCCATGCCGATGTTTGACCAATACCAATCTCGGTCTCGCCTACACAAGCCGATTTTTTGCCAGCAGATATAGCGTGTCCAATAAGCCCGGAAACACGGAGTTCTTTAGTAGTCTATCGGTGTGCCTGAGATCGCCAATCACGTGACAATAAAGAGTTCAAGTACCTGGACGTCGAACGTGGCATTGAAACCCATCTGCAGGAAATCTTGATCGTCTTTATTAAACACTCGGAGGAAACTTTGTTTGAAAATGGATGTGGCGAACGAATCGGAAAGGACGATGATGCCATTGGTCGAACTGGGCAACGACTTCATTTCTAAAAGACCGACTTGGTCCAAACAACCGGCAAACAAATCGATGACATGGCCATTGTTTGACGCTCTTTTAGCGAGACCTTCGTAAAACTATGGATTGGATTGAGTGACATGGACGATCGAGTGGATGGAGAGCATGTATACCTTGACGGCACGTTTGTAGTGCTTCACGGCATCCCGCTCAATATCGTGATGTGAACGAATCGGTTCTTTAAGTTCGTTGCTTACGACCATACCTGGACCCTCGGTAGCGGGACCGCCGGCGAAAACCATGATACGAGCGCCGGTGTTGGGGTATGTAGTCTAGCGGGCTGTGATGAGTGATGAGCGATGATACAAATTGCATGCACACCTCTAGCAAGCCAATGGCCACGCTGATAGCGACACCGGCGCAGCGAAGGGGGCGCTTATCATTAGCCACAGGCCACGGGTCACGTGCCAGTGTCTCGAGAATGCCCGTCAACTGGAACTCGCACTGCTGCACTGGCAAGAGGAAACGAGCGGCGCCGAAAGCCTGTTGGGGCATGGGCTGGCCAGGGCGAGGGGCAGCACGCGTGGTTGTGCTCAGGCCGAGCATGTCCTGGATCTGCTTGGGAGTGTACTCTTTTCCACCACGGAAGACATAGGATTTGCTACATTCTGCATAGCCGATCTCGTGGACTTGGGTCTAGACTGGGATGAGCGATTGATTGGACCAGTAGAAGGTCACACACCATGGTACCAAAAGTGACCAGACCGACAAGGGCGTAGGGTGGGAGCAAATTGAGACTGACGACGATGGTGTCCCGGAGTGATTTGAGATCTTCCTCGTCGAGGCAAGTGTCTATGACGAAGAGGAAGATGGGAGGTACCTGGACTGGACGGGAGAGGGTGTACTCGATGGTGGTGTACTTTGGCAAGAGTTCGGCTGGCAAGTTCGTGTTCGAGATGTCCTTGTAGTGTGGGGGAAAGGCGTTTCGAGAGAGACAGAAGGGACATATCCAGAGTTTTCCGCGGATGTCGATTTGGCTGAAAGTAGACGGTCAGAAAACGGCAAGCGGGCAGAACATTACACACCAGTAAGGATTGAGGATGGCACGACACGGTGGCTTGCACGTGACAGGTTCGTAGAGGACGGGGGGGAGGTCCTCGCGATGCTTGAGAGGTGTGTAGAGGGCCGATATGGGCACGACGGTGCGGGTTGCCTCCATGCGCGACGATGGCCAGACATTCCACGAAAGCCGTACGCCTGTACAAATATCAGAACTGTGCTCATCGCTGTTCATTGTGCTCACCGTCGCGCTCCTCGACGTCCTCAAAGTTGAGCATGGTGCAGTGCGATTTTTCGTCGACGTGTCCGGGACGAGGAAGAGACAACAAACACGGTCAAACAAATACCGATGACTTTGCACACCCACGACGACACGGCTACACATGACGAGTCCACACGCCGATACGTTCGTGTCGTGTACCATCTTTGGTGTACACTGGCTAATACAAACATCCTAGTCCACCGCAAGTCACACCGTCCGACACCACCGTGACCTTGCCCACGCCCGACCCGGCCCACGCCCAGCTGGTCGGTGTCGAATGGTGCGTGTCGTTGCTGCTGCCGTTTCGTGTCGTGTGACCCGCACCGTAGCCATAACCCACCCCGTTTCATCTTTTATCCCATCAGCTGGGACGGCTCGGAAGACCCCGCACAAAGCAACTTGAAGCCACCAGACATTCACATCCACACAGACGATGTAGACGACGACCAGCCCCACTCGCCGTCTGCCGTGTGTTGCGCCTCGGACGCATACTGGTCGATCGACCGTTGGAGACGCGACGTCGTCCAGTGTGGTGGCGACACCGGCGACCTCTTGGACCCCATCCACGATGCAGATACACCGTTGCCGCTACTTTCCTTTCCGCATGACACCTTCTTCAAAAGCACAAGTCCCCCTCCGCGTGGCACAGAGAGCACAGGCAGCGAGGACGATTCAGTGCAGCTGTGGATACATCCATGATTAATTTCGAGTCGATCTATCGTACATACGGATTCTTTGTTTGATGACTAAGCCACTCGTCACAAAATTCTCTGTTCCGAGCAGTCCACGTCTTGTTCCCGTTCCAACTCGAGCTCATCCTTGGTGGTAGTGTCGCTCGCAGTTTGCAGAGGACACGGTAAGCCACCAGAGTACCCGACATGTAGGCCTTGGTTTCGTACACGTCATGTGCTCACTGACACTCGTGTCAGGGTATCGGTCCACGTAGAGTCGGCCGAAATCGCTCGCGCAAGTCTCCACGTCGCCCTGCCGTGGTACACTCACATTTATACTCTTCCATTCCTTGCATTTTATCCACTCCTGGCCTATGCATACTACATAAGGTACGATGACTGGATAAAGAGCGAAGAGTGGACTTTTCTTGCTTGCGTCTCCCTCGGTGCCGGTCATGCCCTCAGCTTCCTCGTCACGCGTTGGAGTGCTGGTGCCAAGGCTTGGATAACCACACGCCCAGTATGATCTCTTTCTCACGTATCTGTACCCCTCTCACTTCTTTCTTAAAGGCGTCCTCAATTGAAGACGCTGATTGCATACGTCTCATCCCCCATCAACATCGTGGCCAGGGCGAAATCGTACCCCTGGTCAAGAGGGACCCTTCTCAGCCAATGTCTTATACCTTCAATTACCAACGAGATACATATGTCGTGGCAAAATCATCGCCTGTCGTCTTCACCCGCCTTCCATATCCGTGCACTAGCCGTCCCCCCCTTTCAGACTTCCTCGCACCCCCCGGCCTCGCCACAACACAATTAGACCCACTTAAATCATTGTACGGAAAGAACGAATTCAACATCCCGATCCCCTCTTTCGCCGAACTCTTTGGTGAACACGCGACCGCACCTTTCTTTGTCTTTCAGGTCTTTTGCGTTGCCCTGTGGTGTTTAGACGAGTACTGGTATTACAGCATTTTCACCCTCTTCATGCTTGTCATGTTTGAGTGTACCGTGGTTTGGCAGGTACGTCGACCGGAATGCGCCTCATTACTTTTACTTATGCACACCACACAGCGACTGAGAACACTGACAGAATTCAGAACCATGGCAGTCGCTCCGTATCCCATCCAGTGTCTGCGCGATTCCAAGTGGACAACTTTGCAGACGGATGACCTACTCCCCGGAGATGTGGTTTCTGTCGGCAAGTCCGCACCGTCACTCTCTGGTGTTTGTGTCTAATAGAAGCTCGTCCAGCTCGTTTACAATCGGAAACCGTTGTCCCAGCTGACATTCTCTTGGTCCATGGAACGTGTATCGTCAACGAAGCTATGCTCTCTGGTGAATCGACACCGCTCCTCAAGGAATCTATTCAGCTTCTCGATACTTCGGATAAGATCGACGTCGACAGTGCGCATAAGAACGAGGTCTTGTTTAGTGGAACGAAAGTACTGCAAGCCAACCCCACGAGTGCGTATTCTCACAGTTGACGTTACCCCTCGTTTTCATGTCATCGTTAGGCCAAGGGCAGACCGCGGCAGGAACGCCTGATGGCGGATGTCTTGGTGTCGTGTTGCGTACTGGGTTTGGTACGGCGCAAGGACAATTGGTTCGAACGATGATCTTCTCCACTGAACGCGTTTCTGCAAACAATTTAGAGTCTTTCTTGTTCATTGGCTTCTTGCTCATCTTTGCCATCGCTGCAAGTTGGTATGTCTGGGTAAAAGGTGCTTTATAATTCAATTTCAGGACTCGATATCGCTCATGTCTTGGTCTTGACAGGCATCGAGAGAGATCTCAAAAAGTCCAAATTGCTACTCGAGTGTGTCCTAATCGTTACTAGCGTTGTACCACCAGAGTTGCCTATGGAGCTTTCGCTTGCGGTCAATGCATCCCTCATTGCATTGTCGAAATTCTGTATGTCGGTTCTTTTGTGAAAAAAAAAGGGGGCCGGGCTAAATGCTTCTGGGCAGCCATCTTCTGCACAGAGCCATTCCGTATCCCATCTGCTGGAAGGGTCGATGTGTGTTGCTTTGACAAGACAGGTACAATCACTGCCGAGAATTTGGTTCTTGAGGGCGTTGCAGGCATCGAGTAAGATTTCTTGTCTTTGTTGGTGTCCTCTCCGCTGACATATCCTTGATCGATAGTGACTTTGAAAAGTTGAAGCTCATTGATGTAAAGGATTCTGGCGACCGGACCATGCTATGTCTCGCTACGGCGCACGCCCTCGTTCGTTTGGACGATGGTACTATTGTTGGCGACCCCATGGAAAAGACGACCCTCGAAGCACTCGATTGGCAGGTCTCCCGAGGTACGTAATTGGAATGATATCACACATGTATTAAACCAGATCTGTGGTGGACAGGCGATTCGGTTTCCCCGACCTCTGCCAAGTCCAATGGATCACGGGTCTACATCCGTCGTCGTTTCCAGTTCTCTTCAGCGCTGAAACGCATGTCCACCGTGTCTACGCTTCCTTCGGGCAAGGCTCTTGTCTCCGTCAAAGGTGCTCCCGAGACGATCAAGCGCATGCTCGCACAGGTGCCAGAATGGTATGATGAGACGTACAAGTGGTATACGAGGCGGGGCAGTCGTGTGCTTGCTCTCGGCACGAAGGAGATGGAAGCCATGTCCATCGACAAGGTACCACCTTCGTTCTTGGCGTGTTGTTTTTCAATCTGATCACGTTTTGTAGATCAACAAACTTCACCGAGAGGAAGTTGAAAGCGACCTCACGTTTGTTGGATTCCTCGTTTTCCACTGTCCGTTGAAGGCAGATGCAGTTGAAACGCTTAAAATGTTGGCCGACTCGTCGCATCGCGTATGTATTGCCTGCTTGTTGACCGACGTCCTACTAAACTGCACATTAGTGCATCATGATTACCGGTGACAACCCGCTGACAGCTGTACATGTCGCGCGTGACGTCGAAATTGTAGATAGAGACACCCTCATCCTGGACCTGAAAGAGAATGCTGCTCACGAAGCTGGTAGGTTGGCTGGTGTCAAGAATTCGCCATTCTTGACTGGCTCATCACATTGCAGATCTTTGTTGGCGAACCGTGGACGAGACCAAGATCATTCCTGTAGATCCTTCCAAGCCCCTCGACAAGTCGCTCTTCGACGAATACGACATCTGTATTACGGGCGCCGCCATGAAACAGTTCCAATCTTTGCCCAGCTGGGACGATCTCGTGCAAAACACCTGGGTCTACGCGCGCGTGTCGCCCTCGCAGAAAGAGTTTATCCTCACCAGTCTAAAGACGCTTGGATATGTGACGTTAATGGCAGGCGACGGTACCAACGACGTGGGTGCGCTCAAACAGGCGCATATCGGGGTGGCGCTCTTGGATGGCTCGCCCGAGGATCTGAAAAAGATTGCCGAGCACCAAAAGATGGAACGGGTCAAAAAGGTGTACGAGAGTCAGCTCAAGATTTCGGCGCGCTTTGGTCAACCCCCGCCGCCTGTCCCGCCGGCCATTGCACACTTGTACCCGGATGTCGTCGAGGCGCAGAAGAAGGCAGCGGCCGATTTGCAGGTTGCAAGGCAGAGGAACCCGATGGAAAAGGTGGGTGTGTGGTGATGATTTTCGCAGTCGTGCTGACGAGTGTGTAGTTTGACTTGGCTTCGATTACGGATGCGTTGTCCAACATGGAAGGCGACGAAGAGGTTCCCCAGATCAAGCTCGGAGATGCGTCGTGTGCTGCTCCATTTACTTCTAAACTCTCGCATGTCGCCGCGAGTGAGTCTCCCACAAGTGCCGCTTTGCGCCGATCTAACCTTTATCTAGTTTCCCACATCATCAGACAGGGCCGCTGTACTCTGGTCGCGACCATCCAAATGTACAAGATCCTGGCTCTAAACTGTCTCATTACGGCGTACTCGTTGAGCGTACAGTATTTGGATGGGATCAAGTTTGGTGATTACCAGGTGACTGTGAGCGGGATGTTGATGTCGGTCTGCTTTTTGTGCATTTCGCGCGCACAGGTATGGGACGTGTCCCTTGTCTGACCGTCATTGTTGATGTGACTTGTGTTGTAGCCTGTCGAGAAACTCTCCCGTGAACGACCACTAGGCAACATTTTCAATCTCTATGTGCTATTGTCAGTCCTGCTTCAATTTGCGCTGCACATTGTGTCGCTTGTCTACATCACCAACCTATCCCACTTTTACGAGCCGTGAGTCGTCTATCTACTCTTTCAACTGTCTTTTAACTGTTTTCCCACAGACCGGGCGTCATTGACCTAGAGGCCAAGTTTGAGCCGAGTCTGTTGAACACGGCCATCTACCTCCTCGGTCTCTCCCAACAAGTCTCGACATTCGCCATCAATTTTCAAGGCCGCCCATTCCGCGAAGGCATCCGCGAAAACTCGAAGCTCTACTGGGGCCTCGTCGGTGCGAGCGCCGTCGCCTTTAGCGGCGCCACCGATTTCCTGCCCGAACTCAACCGCTGGCTGCAAATCGTGGAAATGGAGAGCGCGTTTAAGATCAAGTTGACGAGCGTCATGGTGGTGGATTTCGTGGGGTGTTGGGTGATTGAAAAGGGGTGCAAGTACTTGTTTGCGGATTTGGAGCCGAAACCGCTGATTACGAGGGGATGGGAGCGGAGGGAGGCGAGGAGGAGGGAAGAGGAGAGGGTGAAGGCGGAGAAGAAGGTGCAGTGATGTGGTAATGTATAGAGATAGATGGTGATGTTTTTTATTTTATGACCCATTGCAATTCTGATCGAGTGACGAGGTCACGAGTCCCCTTGTGGCTTCGCGTCTTTGTCGCGTATTGAAAGTTTGGAACCTGGTAGGGTTCATCGTGACTCGGATGTCTCAGACCTCAACGCTATCATGACCTTCCTAATTTTTCGCCTCGCTTACGGACTCGGAGTCCTGGACCAGGTGAGGAGCCACACAGGCCCGGGCCCAGGGTTGCTTGCAAAGACAGTATCTATGGCCTCATCTCAGACTGGCCTCGTCCTCGACGGTGACTCCGGGGACTCCAAGTCAGACTCACCCGACGTCCTTGGACACATTTTAACCACAATCGTTTTCTCGGGGCAATTCGCCGTCATCGGAGGACTGTAGCGCAGCTTCTGCAGTAAAACGCTGCCCGCCGATGCAGTTTGTGTCCATTGCCACTGTGCCGCATCAGCGCTCAGCGTTCGCCAGTTTATTGGTGTGCCGCCGCGTGCGCCTTGTCTTGTCTATTTTCGTGATTCGCTTCACCAACGTTGGTCCACTGGCATGACACATGTCGGCCGATTTGGCACTCGACCACCAATGACATGACGCCATCGAAGTAAATGGGCGCTGACCAGTAACTTTCCATCATTCTTTTGATGTGGCCCACGTTGCGGTGACTTGACAATTCCACAGGACTGCTCGCGTTCTCGAGGATTCTGACTCCGTTTTTTTTCCGTGATCTATAATACGCCAAGTCCAGGGTAAATCGTCGCTTTTTCCTCCGCTACTAGCTAGTCACGACGAGTGGGTACGTGCCACGCGGCGTGACAGACTTTGTCTAAAGCTGTCTGGAGCCGCCAAGGGTCATCATCCATATCACATTTGGGCCGTAATTTTTGGTATGTACTTTTGTCTACTATCAAGGTACTGGGACAATGCCCGATCACATCCTTGATGCAGGCTATGCTCGACGTCGTCGTGACGGCCGAATTTGTGGGACCGTGATGCTCTATGGTATCTTACTCTTCTACCGGCGTTGGTTTATATGCGCAGGCCACTCTAGCCTCCGTGGGTCCAACATCATCTTCTCATCTGTTCCGCGTCTCAGTCATTATATTTCTAATCCGGCCCTATGTCTTCCAGCGTGCAGTCTGTCGTTTCGTCCATTCAAACGAACAATTGTGTTACACGTATGATGATCGATCGTGACGCCTTTCACTCATCAAACTCACTCTTCATCCTAGTCGCAGCACTCACTGCCATTGGATATGATTATAGTGAGTCATGCATATGTCGAACCCTCCACGTTGGACCAACCTCGATGTCATCAGTCCTCACGCTTTCGGATGAAGTGCGCCTTACATTTTCATATGTGACACAAATTTCTCATCAGTTCAAAATCTCCAGATAGAGCATATTTGGGTCAGTACCACTATCTCATGCCTTTCGTATATCCTGATACTGTTTCAGATCAAGCCCTGGACACGGGTCTCTGTTCTATTCATCCTTGTATGTATTATCGTCATTTACACCGCACCGCACTGGAACCTTGACTTCCAGGCTCGTTATTTCGGACTGTGTGCAGCCGCGTACGTCTGTTCCTGCTGCAACGAATATTGACTATTCACTCGATTATTCACCAGGATTGGACTCATATGTGTGTTCGAGGCTTTTCGTTTGAACCTTCTTGAACTGATCCGGTATGACTGAAGTGGGAACTACTTTCATGCCCGGCCCTGCAGAGGTGACTCGTCACATTTCTGATAAAAATATTTATTTATAAGCCACTCTTAGATGCAAGTGCTTGTTTTGTCTCTGATATCTCTGAGTAGTTGATTTTATTCCACAGTTGTGAGCACACTTATTCAACCTTTCTAATGTCTTACGTGCTCAAGTATCCCTCTGAAGGCGAAAGTATCTACATAGTTTCCCAGTGGGCTGGGCTTGTTTTCATTGGGGCTGCAGATTGTAAGAATCCACTTTACATCTAGCCAAGACCCAACTGATGGGGACAGTGGCAATGATCCTTCGTGTGTGGGCACTATATAATCGATCCAGGCTTATCCTCGGAACTCTTCTCACATTATACACTATTGAAGTCATCCCGGCTCTAGTTTGGTGTATTTTGATCAATACAGAGAGGAATCTAATCAAGGGTATGTGAGATGTGTCTCCATGTCATCCACTGTGTTATATACCAAGACGTGCACTGTTCTCTCATTCTATAGTTACCACCGTTCAGGTACTCGAGTTCTCGGTTTGCATCCCGCAAAACTATCCCCCCGCATGGTCCGAAACCATCAACACTACTCAGATCACTTTCGGCACAGTGATGTGTCTACTCGTTGTCATCAAGCTCGTCAAGGAAGTCCTTCGAATGCATAGATCACGAACACGATTCCACGTGAATCGCTACATGAAACTTCTTGGAAGAGAAGGAATTGTCTACTTTCTTGTGTATGTCCACCCAGTGCCTGCCCTTTCATCCCCTTGTTGATGTTAATATGCTAATAATGATTTATGACGAATAGCATCCTCTTCTTGGCACTCCTCAACATGCTGTTCAGCACAGGATCTGTCCCCCTTCAAGGATGGGTGGTGCTATTGTTCATGCTGCAATACATATTTCCGTACACACTCGTTCCTCGATTCATCTTGAACTTGCGCAGTCTTTATGCGCACGATCTTCAAGGCAGGTGTGAAGGCGACATTGACTCTGCGTTTGGCTTGTCGTCGGAATCTGGTCGTGGTGCAGTCGGTACAGTTAGGAGTGCAATCGTGTTTGCGGATGATGGGGAGAACGAGGGAGAAGTGGAGGCAGAGGTGGAGGCAGAGCAACGAGAGGAGGAAATACAGCTGGTTGAGAGGACCCCTGGGGAAGATCACAGCGCGGGTACTGGTGATGCGTGATGGCCATCGTCACGCTAGCTTGTCAGGTCTCGTTCTTGCAATTCTGATCACTGTTTATTTCGTGTAGCTCGGTCGGTACGATCGGAAATGTGGGTTGGGTTTCCTGTGTTCCTGGAATCCCCAGTGGATGGTTCGTATTCTTTCTGACATACCTTGTTGTACTTCCCTTTTTAAGTCACTTTATTCCAGAATTTTTACATGCTGTGCTGTAAAAATTCCATCACTTTATTCCGGATTGGTGAGTCAGTGGATTACCTCAATGGACATGAGTTCAAAACGTCCTTTGCAGCCGCTTTTGCGGCAGCAAAGATTGATTTCATAACTTGGTATGTTTTCTTGGGACGACCTCCGAGTCCACACTGATCAACCTGATTCGAGTTTTCAACTGTGACTGATGTTTGACATTTTTTAGGCCACAATTATGAACCCTCTCCACTCGACAACTGCAGAATCAAATACAGCTTCGTGAAAGGCGTCGATTCCACAATTTTTCAATATTTTAGCTAATTTTTAAGGGGTTCAGCCAAATTTTTGGGTTCGAGCAGGGTCGAGACAACATTTCTGGAGAATCGGCTCGTGCAACCAGCTAGCTAGGCATGTAGGCAACCCATCTAAACTGTTTCAAGCCATATTGGAATGTTGTGTAAGCTAGGAAAACTCGTTCACAAAATTTGTCGAGTTTGCTTGTCCGCAACTGTAGTAGGATCAGAGGATTGACTGAACGGATTTTGGGCGGTTGTGTCGGAGTGGTACGGATGGCGTTGCTGTTCAAGCTTCGAGTTTCAAGATTGGCACATGAACAACTGCAACAGCCTCTTATCATGATGAACTCCGGCGCTTCAACTTGAAGTAGATAATTTAAATTAACTGTCAAAAAAATGACCGTAACAAGCGTTCGGTATCGTGTACCAAGTTCCACTTGTGCCGGATGAAGATTCAACATGATCCAGCGCCGTTCAAAAGCATGAAACGACTGAATGTTTGGT
>JBBPTX010000463.1:0-24187 GCA_038094595.1 Pulveroboletus aff. annulatus
AGTGATGTCATGATGACATCATATCTTATCTAATCAGGTAAGAAGGTAAAGGAATAGTGAAGGGAGTGATCTTAGATAAGATCATGGACTGATAAGATTAGATAATGTGAAAATGTCAGTTTCATGAAATCAATTCGTAACAGGTTTGGCCTTCTCGGTGGCTGCAGCGAGTTCAGTAGCTGTGGTAAGCTTGGTGACAAGCTTTGGATGTGTCCGGTGGTATTGAGATTCTGATTTGAGGATTTGGTGGCATGTGTTGCGACTACAAGTTCTGCAGGCAATCACTATCTTATAGACATCAAGAGATACTTTCAGAGGGATGCTTTGTAGGCAGGAGACAAGAGAACTAGACTGAAGACCAAGCTCCATCTAGTCTCACTTTATATACTATTCTACATGTAGATACATGTTGTGTACCAATCTAGATACATATCTACATAAGTCCATCCCCTAGGCCCAACATGATCAACATGAGGAGTCGGCCTGTAATGGAGATTAATATATACATGAGGTTACCAGCCGTTGATCTGCTGTGGGTAGATGGAATGGAAGGTGTCAACGGTAATTAAAGATAAGGGATCACATCACAGTGATGGGGTGACTGATGTGAGATCTGTGATGATCACGGTGTATTAAATACGTGTGTGTGATATGTGGGGTGAAGGGTGAAAGCAAAGCCCACAGATCTAGAAGGGCCCGTAGATCCCCTATGTCTAGCACAGTGTCTAAGTCGGGTTTTCCCTTGATAAGATAAAGGAAAGTGTCTGTATGCGCAAAGTAAGGTGAAAAATATATAGCTGTAATAGCATGCATTGTTGTGTAATGCTCGGCAGACACAGAGGTTCCCATCAGGCATGTCTAGGAAGGTGGAAAGAGTGTGGTCAGGGACAGTTTCCACCTTAATGTGACAGGGTGGCTTCATGGGGGTTGCCTTTGGTTGGGTGGCATCATGCTGTTTAAGATCACCAACATAGACATGGTATAGGGAGGTGGACTCATTCACCAACTCTGGGATGTTGATCGTTTGTGACAATCAGTCGATCAAGGAATTGATGACTTTTAGCCAGGGGATCCTGAGGATGACATTCTCGGATCTGCAATGTAGAATGTGGAATCATACTTGCTGTGTGATCCCTTCAATGTTGATAAAGAGTGTGGTGGTGTATCAGATGGCTCCCTTGGCATTGGAAGTTTGATCAACATTATTTACGGGGATTGGGGTAGGAAGTTTGTCAAGGGGAAGTCTGTGTTTTCAAGCAAAGCTCCAGTTGAGGCAATTGATATCTGCTCCGCTGTCAATGAGTGCTCAGGTGTCGACGGTTTTTATTGTGTGTGAAGGATCACTCTTTTTCCCTTCTTTTGTTATCGGACTAATCATTTCCTTTCTCATGCTTAACCCTTATCCTTCCTTTCCATACATCTCGAAAGTGTGTTTATCCTTCACTGCACAGGTACTCTTTTTCCTTCTGCTCTTCTCATGCTGTATGCACCGGCCCTTAAATGTCTCTCTCTCTCACATTGGTTCTCTACTGTTCTATCTGTTTCTAACGCCATTTCCCATGCTGGCCCTTAACCTGTGACATGTAACTGTCACACTATCTCTCTTCACTATATAAACCTTTCAACAGGGCCTTTCACTTCTTCTCCTTAACTTAGTTCTACCTATGGCATATCACCTAGTTAGTCTAAGCAATCCACTTGTCTCAACTCCTCAGTCTTCATTCTATTATTAAGTGAATGCTTCATGCTCGGCTCGTAACCCTCGCATATCCTAAAAACCTTTGAACCCTTGACCCATTCACCAAGCTAGGCAATGGTTATCTCTGACCCATCAAACCCTAGACAGTACTTTCAACCCAGCATCCCCACAGCTGGTCCTTACATTGTCATATATACAAACAACTGAACCCCTTGACCCTGCTAGGTGTTAGTAGGTGTATGCACGACCTTACCCAAGGCCACGCATAACAATTGGGGGGGTATGGCATGCAATAGGCTATTGGTGAGTGTGAGTATATATGCTAACGAGAGAGACACTGAGATTCGACTGAGATTCAGAGGCTAAACACTGGCATTGTGGCAAGACTCGTTGGACGATCGGTAGCTCAACTCTAATGGTCAGCCCAGTCAAGTTGGGACATACTATGCAAAACTTGATTCAACATCTACAGTCTTAACCAACATTCAAAGCTGCTTTGAGAGTCTCTAACGATAACCAGTGTGTGACTGTTGCAGAAATGTGTGACACAATCTCAGATAAGCCATGATTTACTAGATAATTATCATATTCTATTTTTTTAAGCCTGGGTCTGCAGCGTGTGATTTCTCCATGCTAAACTCTGCTTTTAACCAAAGGTAGCCGGTGCAGCCGGTGGTCTTGCAGTCTGGTCGGCTAACCGTCTCACTGATGTTACTCGTGCTACTGACGACGAAGGACACAAGGGAACGTGTTACAATTGGGGCTATGAGGGATACAAGCAAGGCAAAGAGCAATTCCGAAGTAGCTTTCATGCAAAGTGCGAATTTAAAAATCATTTCTCCCCCCTAGTAGCCTGAGCCCTGAAAGGCTCTAGGAGCAGCATACAAAGGACAAAGCGACAAGACATGGGGCGAGGCCAAAAACACGAGGCAGAACTGGATACGTGACATTGCCCATCCAAGGTTTATTGCAAGTGCTACTGGATGCCAGGTTGGGGCGCTTGCCTGAACTAGCCCAACATATGCCAGTTGCAGTAACGCTCGTGTGCTGCCGCAAGTACAGCCGCTCGGAAGGACAGCATGACAGAATGCCAAGGGATGTTCAACCTCGCTTTGGATTGACGTACACTTTCAACCAGTAGTGCGTCACATTGGCTTTCCTCCATCTCGGCAACGAGCGACTGTCTGAGGAGATCAGATGCATCGCCAAGCAATGCGTCGACCTTTTCCATGTCTTGCACAGGATAGAGTGTCTATAAATATGTCAGAGGGTAGCTGAATGCCATGGGGTGTACATACTCCATGCGCCGAGTAACCGTCTTGAAGGTCAGTCTTGACCAGAAGGGAACCATCCGGGCGGCGGAGATATAGTTCGAATGAGACCCGAGTGATTGAAATCCAGGTGAACTTCTCGACAATGACAGGACTCAAGCTGTCAGGAGGGAGGCGCGGGATGAAATCAAGGAATGAACGGAAAGGTCCAGAGCGCAGTCCTTGCAGACGAGTATCATCACTGCTTGGAGGCGTCCACGCAGGAGACTCCTCGATCACGATCATGAAAACGAGATCAATCTCCGGTCGGGATTTGACGACCTGATTGAGATGCGCGCGGGAGTCGGAAGGAGAGACGATGAAGCTCACATCCCCAACCCATTTGGGGATTAAAGGAAGACCAGTTGCGCAGCCAGTGTTGTTCTCAATAACGAGTTGATACTGCGGAATTGTCGCCCCCCAAGGCTCATCATGTTTGAGGCGGAAAAGTGGCTTATTGCGGTTGCAGTTGAACTTGAAGAAAGGCTTGTCGTGACCGAAGCCATCGGTGAAGGTAGAGATGATGCGACCAAGTGACGTGACAAAAGATTCTTGCACGTAAGACGGCTTCACGACAAGTAACTTCTGATCCTCCTCGAGATAGATTAACCTTCGAACGCTTAACGGCTGATTCATGTTTCTTCCATTCCAGATTAACTCACTTTGCCTTAGACCGCTGGTGACCGTTCGCAAGCGCGTCCAGGAAGTCCATGAAGCAAAGGGGCGCGAGGGGTTCGATCACCTGTTGAAATAGATTTAGTAGACTGTATATGGGACTTGAGTCGCTTGACTGACTTTCAGTGTATCGAGCGGTAGATCTTCGAGAGCGGAAAGGATCTGACCTTGGATGCCGATGATCAGATAAAGGTTCATATGACGGAAACCAGAGCCTCAACCTATTCCGATATTACCCGGCACATCGTGGGAATATCCCATTGGTTTCCCATTGCCACTGAACGCCTTGTCTATGCTCCGAGTCGACCTGTGTAGGATGTTGGCCTTGGATTTAAAGATAGCCTTGGATGGGGATGGGTGGTCAGGTTTCTTTTTGACCTCTGAATTAACAAGTGTCAGCTGAAAGTAGATAAGGATTGGTGAACCAGAGGGACCTGGACCTGGACCACTTTTCGACTTGGTGCGACTAGGCATGTTTCCAAAACAGTGGTTTTTCTGGTGGGCCAAGTGGGCAATCGACGACGCTGCTTACTAGGTCGTCGCAAACGGGTAGCAGACATGAGAGACAACAAGCCACAAGCATAATCGATTATTAATCTGGAAGCGGAGCTCGAATATGACTCATGAACCACAACTTTATTTAAGTGCGGCGAAGTGTCACTGAGTGTGGACGATGTCTAGTAGACCTTCGGAAGAGCCGGTGCACGAATTAAACCACGCTCCAGGTCACAGCCTACCCATAAGTCGGGTTCTGCTAAGCAATGCCAAAACTTATCGAGTTTTGATACTGTAAACAGTAAGATCAGAAAAGCATTCATATTCTGGTCATTGCATACGTGTTTCCATCGATCAGAGTGCTTGAATGCGAGTAGGTTAAGTTGTTAAACGATAACGTTGCTCGACCACCTTGCAGATCTGAGTAGAATGTAAGGGCGAGCGTGGGTAACTTAGATCGTTGACGGACTGGTTTGTTGGCTGGCGGATATATTGCTGCAGAAAGGACCAGAAGAGACGGCACATATTACTTGTGACGACAACGCCACATTGGTCGTGGACTGCTTGAAGCTAGTGTCACCGTGGGCGATGGGCGCATAGAGGCAATGTAATCGGGTTTTATGCTGTTGAAAGGTACAAAGAGCCAACTTTGCTTCGGTGAAAGATGAAGGAAAGCGGCGACCTGGGCGGTGGTAAATGACGGCAGAGAAAAGATTGATAGACAAGTATTGTTGTAAAGCGAATGTTGATCCATTGGGAAGACGAACGGAGGAGTGTCAACGCCACTAAATTTCCCCGAGCTTGATACAGTGAAAAGTTAGACGGTCGGGGATCGCAAAAAAGAATCATACACCTCAAACGTGGGCGGTACGGTGGACAAGCCCAATTGCGACGAAAGGAGCGGCCTTCAAAGCAGTAGGAAGAGTCCAGACATTCCAGAATTGTATCGCAGGCAAGGCGAAGCGAAAGGACAAGGAGGGAAGCAGCACCAGTGGGCCCGTGTGCTGGGGACACATGGTTGGACACATGGTTGGACACATGGTTGGACACATGGTTGCTGGGGACACATGGTTCTGGAGGCGGATGAGGTGCGAGGAGAGAGCTTGATGGATGCGACGGGGAAGAGGAGTAGACTGGGACTACACTGACACAAACAACACGCGAGCCGGCGGCCGCGTGACGCGACGAGGGTGATACGACTGGAAATAAAAAAAGGGGGGAAAGCAGGTTAGGCTAGGTTAGTGTCGAAGTAATAGACGATGGCAGTCATACTACAAACGAAGCGAACGTGGGACCCAATGCTTGGGTCGAAGCATGCACGGCCCCGCCTCCGTCGCGTTTTGGCCTCATCATATCTACCGTAGAGAGCCCGTCCGCACCAGCACTTACATAATGCCGATGACGAACACGCGTGCTATCAGACGGAAGTAGCAACATAGCGACCTATCTGGTTGGTTGGTTTGCCGGGAGCGCGATTGAGACTTCGGCGGAGGCAAGGGTTCGCGCTGGTTGGAGGAAGAAGCCGCGATCGAGCATGCAAGAAAGCCGTCGCCGTTTGTACGTACAGTTTAGTGTTCGGGAGAGAAGGGAACGGACAACGCGGTCGGCTTCGCAATCTTTAGTCGGACAAAAGGGGAAGATGTAAAATGAAGTTTAGAATGACAAAGTCCACTCGACTTTCGAGCTTGGGGTATGAATTCGAGATTGGGGCGTCAGAGTTATGGGCGAGAAAGTCACTGTAGAAGGTTGTTGTTGTTGTTGTTCCCCCACGGTGGTGTACGGTAAAGGCCCCGGCCCCGGAGGGAGATACTTACTTGTGTACGTGTCAGCAGCGTCGCCGTCTGTAAAAATGCGTGCCTCCTTTGAGTGCAACTCGGGATCGCGACGACACGCCATGGGGCCGAGGTCACCGGATGAAGCAGCGTGATAATAAACAGGCGTAACATGGGTCTACTACCCACTTAGCCGAGAGTGGGTCGTCGCATCGGGCCACGCAAAGGCAAAGACCGCGCGGAGATGTCGGATCTCGAGTTGTAAGGGCGGTGACCGCCATGTGGTACTCTCCAACCCATATGTCCTCGCCGGATGACCGAACGTGCGAATTGGCTGGGATAGTGTAAACAATTGAAGCTCGGAGCCAACATCTCCATCCCTACAATGTCTCTTGGCCTGCTCCGCGTTTTCCTCGGTGCGATGGAGTAGAGGGTGACTCAATCACGGCGCCCTTACCATTTCGTGATGTTTGCTAAGGTCTAATGAACCTTTATAGTTTTCCTGATCAAGGGCTTTGACGACGACACACACATCTCGATATAGATGCTAATATCATGCTATTGCGGCGGGAGACCTTGGATTCTCTATGGCAGACTGTTAGGCTACCTTCCGTACGCGTGTTGTCTTGGTTTGTCGGACAACTGCCTAATCCAGCGTCCTTTGATGGTCAGTTCCGTTTCTCGCCTTGTTGGGTTATCTCAATAGAAAAGTTGACTCACCGGATTTTTTTTTGTCTAGGTTTATTTTCACAGGGCCCGTATTCAAGAGCTGACGACCTTATGTCGCTACTCCGGAATGCTGGTTCTGACGAGGACAAGCTTGCTCAGGTGAGTCTTCGCGCGCCCAGTCTGCCGCATGCTATCGCAAACACATTTTCCATATGCGCGACCTCCCTAGGATACACTATTGATGTCCATCATCCAGTACATCGTACCTTCGAAGCACAACCAATTGAAGAAATCGCTTCACTTCTACCGGGAAGTTTGCCCAAAATCACGGTGAGAATGGATGGCTCGAGCAGGAGATGATTCTCACCGTGTGCGTCTCTCGTCTTTCTTCCTCAATGTCTTCTCACTTGCGTCCTCCAGCAATGTTATCTGTAACGACCTCGTCCGTCGCTATCTATCTATGGTTGTCGAGTGACTGATTTTTATCACAACATCCAAATGAATACGTTTGCGGCCCTCTCCTTCAAAAAATCTCAAAGGGCATTGAACTCTTCGTGTCGCTCATTCCCGCTCTTCCCGCTCTTCCCGCTCTTTACCGTCCAGCGACACGAGTCTCTTGTTCCGGGGGCCGCAGAACTCTCCTGGCTGCTGAATCCGACGCGACCCGCACGCGGAATGCTCGCGCATGTTGCGATGACCAAAGCGATAGAGTGGCTGAGAAGCGTTTGTGATGGTGTCGTCTCAGTGGATAAAGGGTTACAGACGGCCGTCATCGAGGTCGCTCGATTGGATTGTATCAACAACAATGTTCACAAGGCAAGCATTCTCTGTGCATATATTCGTGTCCTTTCATTTGCTAAGTGTCTTCGATAGCATATAGCCCCGACATATGTCCGACGCATGTTCGAACTGCTGAACTCGTTGTCACATCGGTCAAATGAGGCCGCAACCACACTCACGACGCTCACACAAAACCTTAAAGGTACATTTTTCTATTCTTGGATTGATCTCCTAATGGAATTCACATCTTACTGGCTGCGGCATCGTGCTTCGCGATCATCGTTGTCGAGGAATTAAATTGATTGTCCTCGACAGATTCGATCCACTGCGCTCCGCGGGCATGGTGGCGTATTGGACGGACTATCCAGAGCCCTTGAATTTTGACGTGTAAAACAATGCTGACACAGAAGTCGACAAGCGTCGTGTTGAACGTGACCTCTACCCAGCATGTCGAAGAAGTCGTGTTGTCGTGTTGTGTTGTTGTTCCTCGAGAAGCGACTCAGGACCACGACTATGACAAGGTTAGGGCATCGCATTCAATCTAGAACCACGGCATTTATCCTTTATTTTCAAAAGGCACCGGATTACCGTAGTATGGCAATCAAGTTCTCTGAGGTAACAGATCCCGTGCTCGCTCAAAAATACAGCCCCCGCTTAGTACATAACAGTTTTCGGGGTGGTTCCTCCGCTCTACCATCTGTTTTCCCTTTACCACCTTGTACGTCTCCGCCGGAATAGATCTTTCTCGAGTGCGGGGGGCGGGGAGGGCTGTCTGACAGTGATAACACGTCTTGGTTACGCTTCTGGCCGCATATGCCTGTTGACCGGCCTGTACCGATTCTTACCTCGTCTGTCACGTTAAAAACTCTCGATACTTCGTCAGCGTACTGACTCAATACCGGCTGTTAGGAATTTGAGCTAGGATAGTACCAGAATAAAGAGTGAATACCTTCGGTATCTGATCCTCTCCCATCCGGTGGGAAAACTCTCGCTCCGAATCCGTGACAGGCATGCTGCCAATTATTAACTCGTCTTGCTCATCAGACGGCCCACCTGTTGTAAATACCAGTGTCGGAAGTGAATGAACATTCATAAGATTGGTATCGACTCACCAATCATGAACTCCACCAATTTCGGACTGTCTGCTTCTTCTTCTGGTCTGGGACTTTCGAGGTCTGCAGTTTCAACCACCCCAAATACTACATCGCTGATGAAAAAGGAGCCGAAAGCGATGGATGGTAGACTTGCCTCGACTCGGGCCGTTGAGTGATATGGAAGTTTCGACATTAGTTGCTTTGGGTACCGGTATCTTCGGTCGCTTGGTTAGAGCGATTAGACTTTCGTGCTCACCAGCTAAGAAAGCAGGTGATTCTGACACAGCGGATTCCCCCGCATGATCAAGTTGTTCCTGCTGAGGAGACTTAAGCCCGTGCGAGTTTGAGCTTAACTTCTCTTTGTGATCGGATTCTGGTGCTTTGATTTCTGTAGTTCGGATTCGATGATCGTGTGGGCGGGAGAATGTGACTGATACTCGCCTACAGAAGTTTTCCTGCCACGATGTTTCTCATTCTTCGCTTTTTTATTCTTTCTGTTCCCTTTTACACAGAGTGCAGACTCGCCATCCTTATCGGGACCCAGGCTAAAGTCTGCTCCTGCCCCTTCTGGAGAGAACTCTTCAATGGGGAGTCTTCCGGATCCGAGCAAAGTCTTCATGTCTGAACAAGCTCGTTAAACACCTGGAGTCGAAACAGACTCGTTAGACTTACTTCTACCATGCTCCGTCGACAGAAATTGCTCCAACATAGAGCCTTTCCCTTGTGCGTAGTCCGTCATTAAGCAGTCTACTGTCTGGTCACAAACCAGGTTGTAGACAATGACAGCTTCCGTCTGACCGAGACGCCAGGCGCGCCCAATGATTTGGTTCACCAGCATGCGTGACCAACATTGATCCTGTGCACGAATAAACATTGTTTTTGTTGGTGTCAAAGTTTACTCACGAAGAGTATCACCACGCTTGCGGCAGTAAGATTGAGACCAATGGCGCCCACATTCGAAAGAAGAAGCACTCGGCATTTTTTATCATTCTGAAAAGTCAAGATGGATTGATCACGTTCCTCCACGGTTTGTGTGCCGTTTATCGCTACCGCATCAATCCCGTATATCTTCAGCACCTAAAAACGAACAAAGGTCAACTAAATGCAGTCCATCTGCCCAAGACCACTTACCGAGAGAATCAGCGGTGCCATCATCGTAAATTCGTGATATATCAGGATCTTGCGAGATCCTTTTTCCAACAAGGGCATATGTATACCTTGATTCGTCTCGAGTGGCGTCCAGAGAAAGCGAGGCAAAGAGTTCGTGTCTGAATCGGTTACCCATGGACGGTTGAGGACGATATTGTCACAGGAATCAACGTCACAAGGAAGTTGGGGGTGATTATCGACAGCCACAGGCTCAAGCAAATCCGTAGACAAGTGATGGCAAACTAATGTCGCCAGCATGTCTGCTTTCGTCGAACGTACTAAAGCGTATTCAGCAAGAGTCGCAACCACCGGATATGATGGGGATTCGTGGAAAGGAAATGCGGACTTGGTGCGCCCTTCAAGATAAAATTTCTGAACAGGAATTTCAAACGCTGTATAGCATGATCACAGAAGCACTTACCGCATTGAGGGTGTCCCCGTCCTCGACTGATTCCAGTGTGTCTCTGTCGGTAGTTTTCCGATCAAAAATGAATCAGATGAGTGGTATAATGAAGACTTACCCGCTACTGAACCCATCAAGAACCTTCCGAATAACTTCCAACTCTTTCTCGGTGAGAGTAAGCTTCACAACAACCATTTTGTAAGGGGGTAGAGTGTCGTTGATCATTTTGCCATCATAGCGTTTTGATTCCACCGTGCGACGGATCACCCTACCGTCATAGTACGCACGAATGGAACCAATCCACTCGCTGTGAACCTCACGGACCCTTTGGATCGAATCAGGCACGAGTTGGGTTCTCTCGTAGTTGACGCTCACCAGAGTCTGTTGTGGTCTCGTCAGAAATAAAAAGTTTGTTGGTAGATAGCTTCCTTGAGGCCTTGATCGTCGTCTGCAATATATCCTGGAGTCCACCCATCATTTCCTGCACGCCGCCCTCTGCTTCCTCCTCCTTAGGGAACCAATAGATTGCATCCTTGTATCCTTTCAATGCCCTGATGGCATGCCGAACCTCTCGGACCGTGGGCTCCTCTTTTCTCTCGATGTCTGTGACGCCTGTTGAAAAACAATTGCCCACTTGTGTAAGCCACAAGACTTACCAGAAAAGGCACTTTGTGCGATGAGCTTTTTGTTGGCAAGCGTCTTCACTGCGCGGGCGTATTTCTTCCGCTGACGCTCCCACTCGTGATGAATTAGGGCGTTCACTGCATCTCTGAATTCACCAACAACCCGCGCCTTTGCAAGGCAGTTTTCCCCAAAGACCGCGTAGGCGATGGCATCGAGTGCGCCGTCTGCGTCAGACCGCGGGGGGAAATCATCCAGCTTTTGCTTCTGGTTCCAAATCAAGTCATGCGGAGATAGTTCTTCGTCTTCCAAAGCCTTCTGCACCCGGCGATAGATCTCCGTGTTAAACTTGTACCCGGCGTGCCATTTGACAAGGGCCGCGTAACCAGCTGGATGTTGTTCACCCTCTATAATGCGCTGTTTGGCCCTTCCACCTCGGGTGTTTCGTACCGAAGAGATCATGGCGTTAATAGATTCACGTTCAGTGTCCGAGAGGACAGAGTTTGGTTGCTCGAATAATCTTTCGGTGAGGTGCCAAAATTCAGCCTGGGACTCGTCCGCGAATATGTCCTGTGGGCGGTCCAGTAGGGCAATGAGAATCAAGGTTTGCATTTTCATTGCCATCTTTCAGGGGAAAGAACCGGGCAGCAAGACCTGCAGTGGGTCAGTCGAAAATATGAAGTCAAAAAGTGGGGCGCGAACAAATCAGCATGCTAGGCTTGCCCAAAAGCTTTTTTCGGCAGGTTGTATCGATCTCCGAATGTGTCATAAAGAGGTAGTATGTCCGATTTAGGTTGAGAAAACATGGATTTCCAGAACCGCCGTGTGACGGCAGTGGGTGGGACGATTCTTCTGCCATTAATGGGCCATCTGCCTAATCTCCTCGGCGTAGGTTTCACGAAAATATGGGACGTCAGCGGCAGTGCTATGCGATCTCGAAGGCTCGAACAACGGAATAACAACATGCTCGAAGTCTTGAAACTAAACTTGTTACCAACCTTAAAACCCTTGATGCCTTTAAGTAACGCCGCAGGCACGATCAATTTCAAGACCGTTCATAGAGAACGCCGACTCCGATGCGCCCAGCACCGGATCGATGTGTCATGGCGGGACGAGGTCCAGAACCACCGCCAATGCCTGCGAAGACCGATTATGATTGAAATATTGATCGCCCAGCTCAGTGAACGCATCCGCTCCAAGTGAATCGGCCAACCGTGCTATCTCATCAAAAGTCTCAGTGATCAATTGAACATTTTTCTTCTTGAATAACCAGTTCTGCCGCTCGTTCAAATTGAAGAACTCGGAAGGTTGACGCTGGTACGGCAAAACATTTTCCCGTCGATCGAAGGTCTGGAACTAATGATGAAAGAATCTAGTTTTCTCGCCAATGTCTCGACTTACTATTCATTACTAATGGTTGGTTCAGTATGGTTATAAAAATCCAAAAAAAGGATAACATGCGGTGGGCATGACGGACTGCGCGGGGGAATATCGAACGGTGATTCCCGGGCCTGGATCCCTGACTGTTTTTTGATGCCCTCCCTTCAGATCCATGTCAAATAAGTAGCTGGGTTTCTAGTCCCGTTACGATGACGTCAATGGGAACCTTCAACCTCAGTCCGCAAATCGCAGAGTAGTAAAAGCTCGCGCAATTCCCCGTGAGGGACGCTCGAACGCTCGAACCCCGAATACAGTAGGCGGGGAGGCGGATACCATCCGCAGTCCTCGGCAGCTTGGCCAAATTCTTGTGTCCTCATCGAGGTCAGGGTCAAGCCTCATGTGTCCGTGAACAGCTTCGACACGCTCTGCAAGGTCCACAGTGACGAAGCGCAATTATTTGCGAGTTTGGGGACACGGGCATCCTTGTATGGACAGGGACAAGTACGCTGATAAAAGTGTGCTTCGGGATGGTTCCCACTGTGCCGGATGATAAGACAGTAGGTCTTACCTAAATCACATCCGATCATCAGTTCGCTCCTCCTACGCTATTCCCATGAGCCCGTCGACCATACACGAAGCGTTCATAAAATCTCTCGATAACATCATCGGTTCCCTCACTGATGGTATGGGTCACGACCGTAATCTTTTCAATTTAAACACCTACCTCAACAAATCGATCATGTATCTCAAACGCGATGGATCTATGGGGGAGACGACGCCGGATTATCAGCTCGTGGTGGAGAATAACACGGGCCTGGGGCTGGGGTTTCCTTTGATCCCTAAGTGGGTTGGGAAAGTATGCTTTACTACTGATCCCTCCGAGACCCGCGAGCGCCTTGGGCTCGCTATGAGCTCTCATCCCACCATCGACATGGTTTTTGTCGTGGCGATTGAGTGCCCTGTATGGGCATCTCCAAGCCGCGATGAGACCAGTGTACGACGCTTATATTCGCAATCACTCCTTTCGTACCACGACTTCATACCAGTCCTCCCATCCAACAGCTTGGGGCCCGTGGTTGTCGGGGGGGCAACCTGGGTTTCGATTACAGGTGTCACGTTTGAAATTTACCTCCGCCGCCCCGACGGCTCCCTCCTCATCGAGACTGGTCTTCAGGATGACTATTCAGCATATGGGGTAGGTTCACATCCCATAACACACGCACACATACTGACGTATTTAAAGACACTCTATCCCATACGCGACATGGGAAGTGTCAATAAACTAATTGGAAACGCATACGGTTCCCTCAGACAATCTCTCATTGCTGAGATGGAGGCAAGTCAGTGCAATTCGGTGCAGATCGATCGCGTGCGCCAATCTGAGGCACGGTTGGAGATTCCCTGGGAGGTAGCTATGCTGTCTTTCCGAACAGCTATTCTTGTGAACGCGTATGAACGCTACTGCAAATGGCACAAGGCGGGAAGGCAGGTATCCAATGAAACAACCTCAGAACCTCGTAATATGCCAAGGATCTCGCGCGAGGACCAGTTTCCTCCTGAAGGGCTGTCTACTGGGGGGTGGGCTGTAGAGGCTCAGCCTGGACGAAAAGGCATACATTTTTCACATAACCATCAAGGAGGCAGTACTAACATGCTTGTATAGACGAGTGATTCTGAAGTCACACAAAGAAAGCACAGACGCCACAAAAAAGTCATATGTAACAGACTCAAATCCACAGCTACATGATTCACATTTGTATCGACGTATTAGTTTTCTTCGCCGTCCTGCGACTGTCCTTGCGTTTACTTTGCCTACTCATTATCGTTGTTGCTGCGCGGGTACGTTATTGCGTGAGCTGCACGGCGCTCGACCACGTCGACGGCTTGTCCTCACCCGTCCTGCCATTTTCGTTGCATTTCAGCGCGTCGTTGTGCCATCGGCGTGTTGTCCTCGCTATCACGTTGACTCGTCGTCGATGCGTGGTCTTCCTCGTTCCGCCGTTTTCGTCGCATTCAGCGCGTCGTTATGCCATCGGCGTATTGTCCTTGCCGCACAATTGACGTCGTGTTCAGCGTGTCCAGGTTGTCCTCATCGTTCTATTGACGTGCAAACCTGCGTGTTCGACGTTGACGTGCTGTCCTCGCCGTCCCGTTGCTTTCGTTGCGTTCAGCACGTCGTGGTCGTCTCCGCCGTCACATTGACTTGTTGCCATTGTCGTGTTGTTGACATTTCATCCTCGCCGTCCTGTTTCTGGCGTTAGACAGTGGGGTTTGGTGTGCTCGTTATCGCTATAGTCGTTTTCCGTGCCGCGATGGTAGTGCACCCGAGACGTCCTCATTGCTCTGGTGGCGTGGCCATGATTCCTACATCGCCGCCAACGGTTGTGGTCGTGGTGGCACGCCGATACATTCCTGTCATTTTGTGGTGCTCGACTATGTCGTCTTATCCTCGCCGTCCCGCTCCCGGAATCAGGTAGGGGATGGTGGCGTGCTCGTTGTCGTGTAGTCATTTGCCGTATCGTGGGGGTAGTGCGTCTGAGTCGTCGTTATGGTGATGGATGTCCCGGCAATGTCTCCATCGCATTGATGTGGTGGGTGTGGCCACACTGCGTCGACGTGGTTTGTTAGTGTGACCACTGCTGACCGTCGTGGAGTATGCCCGCGATGGGGCTGCATATCCTGGTAGTGGTGGCATTGATGGCGGCATTGGATCGTGAGAACAATGGTGGGTGCCGGTGTGACCAGGCCACGTCAACATTGGTGTGGTCAGGTGGGAGTGTCCATGATCGGGGTTCGGGTGTCGACAATGTCGTGTCACTGTAGCCCATCGCTGCCGTTGTCTTCATTCAGGTGGCGACACGCCGGTGCACTGTGTGGCATCTCTTTGACGTGCCAGTCGTGGTAGTTGGGTGTGTCTTAGTCGGTAGCGGTTGCGCTCCAGGTCACCGGGTGCGTGCAAAAGTGAGAAAAGTAGCGCCACTTGGTGGAGTTGTGCCCTCACACATGTGATGCCATGTTTATTTAGATATCTACCCGATGACGAGGGACATACAACACGATCTGGTCCTCGTCGGTGAGTTCGAGTTCTGTCGCGAGATCATCCAGGGCCTCTTTTTCTTTCTGTTCACAAGGTCGACGCGAGTCTCGTGTGATGAGTTGGGACACACCTTGAGCGAATTGAGTTTGCCTTGAATCCTGCGTAGACGCGTGTTGAAGTGCTGATGCGTTGTTGGTCCTTTGTCGAGCGATTAGATGGTGACTGGGTGGGTTCAATGCATTACCCCAGGTGACCTCGGCGGCGTCGTCATTCTCTTCTTCCTCGGCCAACTAGACGAGGTGTGAGATGTAGCATACAATGCTGGTCAAGACGTGCCGTGCGGAGGTTGTTCGTCGTCGTCGACAAGACAGTGCCACTCGTCACAAGTAGGGCGCACGCCCGTCGTTTGTCATGGACGCTCTTCAGGACTTCTTTTGGGATGGGTGGGTTCAATGCGCACAGTCGCCATTCGACACGGTCAAGTCGCTCTTGTTTTTTTACGTGCTATGGACGTATTCTGCGAGGGCATATCGACATGTGTGTGCGGCACGCGGACTCGCACGGAGCGTCGTGGACGGTTATGCATGGACGTCCAAGGTCAGCTTGTCGTTTGCATGCTGCTTTTGTATTCACTTCGTTGCAGAATGCCATCCTACTCGCCATGAAACTCCCCGCAGCCTAGAAGAAAGTACAACACGAACTAGCCAAGGCAAGGGTCGAGATCGAAGACAAGCTTGTGCCCAAGGGCGACACACCGCTCTACCAGAACACGGCCAGTCACCGGAATGGATTCTCGAAGAGATGGCCCAGATGGACAACCACCTCTGTGGGCATACGGATTGGCGAGATGGCAAAGTCTCGGGTGCCGTTTACCGTGCGTACACGACATTTGGCATGGTTTTGCGTGATGACCCTATAAGGATAGATGGGGGAGAGGACCTGTCCAAGGTACTCGTCGTTGCGTTTGAGCGCTACGCCGTGTCCAATCCACTCCCGACGTCTTTCCCTCCATCTGAAAAATGGAGGCTGAAGTGGTTGCCATGTGTCTAATGATGTACAACAACCCCTGTGGGGCCGGTACGATGACATCTGGCGGTACCGAATCGATCGCCATGGCCGTCAAGACGTACAGGTGATGTCAAGGGCATTACCCAGCCTGAAATGCGCGTGTTTGCTCTCTCTGTAATTCATCGTTGACGACGCGTGTAGGATCGTCCCGGTGGCAGCGCATGCTGCGTTTGACAAGGGAGCAGTCTATATGGGTATCAAGATCCACCAAGTGCCTGACGATCCTTGACTGTTTTTTGATGCCCTCCCTTCAGATCCATGTCAAATAAGTAGCTGGGTTTCTAGTCCCGTTACGATGACATCGATGGGAACCTTCAACCTCAGCCCGCAAATCGCAGAGTAGTAAAAGCTCGCGCAATTCCCCGTGAGGGACGCTCGAACGCTCGAACCCCGAATACAGTGGGCGAGGAGGCGGATGCCATCCGCAGTCCTCGGCAGCTTGGCCAAATTCTTGTGTCCTCATCGAGGCCAGGGTCAAGCCTCATGTGTCCGTGAACAGCTTCGACACGCTCTGCAAGGCCCACAGTGACGAGGTCAGAGTCGAGATTACATCCCCATTTGACAGCATCGTGAAGCAGTCTCTCCTGCCGGAGGGCGAGATCGCCAAGTTGGCGCGGTGTTGTCTCATCGTAGGTCGAGCAGGAGGACACCAACATGGACGCCAGTTCGCATGATCCGCGGTCGTCAGCGTGGGCTGGTTGAGGGACGCGTAGTGCAAGCCACAGAGTCAAGTGCACTGCGTGAGTATCCACTTGATCTAACGAGTATCACGTCTTCGGTCTCGTTAGTGCCTGTGTCGGATCACTCTCTTGTTGCGCCACCCGTTCACCACTTTGCGCTGCAGGACGGTAGGAATATTGCTCTCCTGAACCAGGAAGTGGACGCGACGGATGCACCGAGAAGTCGGGCGGAGGACAAGGATATGGTATAGAATATGGAATGCGACGGAGCTACCTAGATTCGGGTATGTGTTTTACACGGACAAGTGATGGTTCACTGACATCTAGTACAGACTCTTGCCAGTCCCATGACGGAATGGCCGCTCTTCCATGCGTTCGTCACCCCGACACCGGAAGCAACGACAAACCACAATCCGACACTAAACAGCCTGACGGCGGACCAGACGCACATGATCGGTGTTGCGCAGATGCTCTCAATCCACTGACCCTCCGCGAGTAGGAGAATGAATAGGCTGGCGCTCGTAGTATTCAAGTTTAGTTTCTGGAGGTGCCATTGGTGCGCACAATACCAATACATAGATGGTCGTCACTGTGCGAACATACAGCAGACAATCAATCCGAACTTCCCTCCTCTTCCTCCTCCTGTCTAAGATGTGCGTAAGGCACTCGTTGTGGTCCCCCATACCTTCGCCGTAGCATGTCGTCCTCTATATCGTCTTCCGTGTTATTTGGTCCAGGGGGAGGATTCCATTGCGGCGGTCCAAAAGAGGGATTCATCATGATTTGAGGTGCGTTTAAAGTGCAGCCCTGTGGAAGGGTCCGAAAGCGGTCATCCCTTCGGTATGACCACAACCGATCGCATACTACCTGTGGGACCCAAATAAGTTGGTCAAACAGAACGCGCAGTTGTCGCCTGATATGTCCAAAAGCAGCAGGCAGCAACGTCTTCAATTCTGCCCAGCGCCTCCAGTAGAGCATATTAGGGAGATTTTGTGGTTGAACTGGTATTTTTGCATCCAAAGGGCTGAAGTAGTGATCAAACGCATCTGCCCATTCCTTGCGGGTGGATGGCCGATACTGAACTCGTCTGAATACGGCGGCCAAATTGGGGTTGGCGAGGGTCTGCTGAGTGACGTTTTGTCTTTCCTGAGGAGACAGGAGGCAGTGGGAGGAGTCAGCTCTGCCGCCACGAAGATTACCACATTTTTGCATAATATCTGAAAGGAATTGTCGCCACAGGCGAGTCAACTCCACTGGTAGGTTCTGAGCAAGCTCCCCGAGGTATTCGATCCTCTCCTCATAGGGTAAATCATCCGCAAGGTCTTGGGGAATTTGTGGCAGCGCAAATGGGAGATCGGCGAATTCGGGTAATGGGAGATCGACTTGTTCCCAATGAGGGCGCGACATGCCCTTTTGGGTTGGTACACGGCCCTCTTCGAGAAGTTGTCGGCGTGGGATGTACGGCGGAGGTAACGCGCGCAAGCGCAATTGCTCGGGTGTCTGGCGAAAGATGTGGATCCAGGTGGCGTTATTCAGTTCCTTCCCAAACAAAAAGCGGGGCGCCGTGACGTCGGGGGGCAGGCGTATGGTACGGAGGAAAATTGCACCTTGACGGACAACGGGTAACTCGCGCGGGGCTCCTTGGGCAGGTGGATGAATCAAGAAGGTACCACGGTGGAACTCGGGATTTGCTGTGATACACGAGGTCATCATGACATCGCGGCCATATTGATCATCGTCAGGGCGAGAGTTCAGGCCGTTGGCCATCCATATTAAGGCGGCTGTCAGATTAAGTGCCTCCTTGGTATACTTTAGTGATGGATGGGCACGGATCTGCAATGCAAGTGTCTCTGCGATACACCTCATGCGAATCTGTCGCCATTGCCTGGGGCGGGATGAGCTTCAGATTTAGCTGGGTATGTGTTCGCTTACCACCAATCCACGGGGGAGTATCGGCACAAAGTGCGCTCCAATAAATCTTGGGGAAAATCAAGCATGGCGCCCACTGCCAAGCGAGCAGGAACCCTAGCTTCCACTCTGGCAGCAGTAGTGTGGCGAATACCTGCCTGGTAAATGGTAACCATTCGCTCGCAGTAAGCAGGAACATTGTCATCGCCATCTCCACGGAGTGCATCTTTACCGCGCATGAAGAGTCCATGTCGGCCCGCCTCTAAGTGCGCGATAAGAGCTTTATCCGTGGTGTAAGCCTGTATGTAGGCGGGGGTGGTGCCTGGACTGTCGGAGTTGAGTGTCGCTCGAAAACCTGATAAATCCACAAAGCCAGCCACGTAGTCCCGATGATAGGAGGCGGAAGGCAAAGTACACAAACGCGCTGCTCTATCTTGCGTGAGTTCACCAAACTCCTTTGCGAGGAAATGATGCGCGTCTGTTCGCCATTGGAGTACTTCATTCTGTTGAGAGATCTGCAACCCGACATCAACCCAGGATTGGCCTCGAAGAATGACATCACGGATCAGACCCTCGACAAGCGTGTTGAATGATGTGTGGCTTTCAAAAAAGTCTCCAGATTTGTGAGTATGCGCTTCCTTAACGCCTTGAATTTGTACCATCCAGAGACAACCCATCGCCCATGGCAATGCTCCTTCAAGATATCTCTTGAGGATAGACCCCAGACGTCTCGCCGAATCGCCAGGAAAGGGATGAGTTCCGATTTGAAGAGTGCCGTTGAGATTTCTAGCTCGGTATTTAGCAGCGGCGTAGGAGGGAGACCAATTGGTGGCTAGCTCTGGAGCGAGATGCCGGATGGCAGGGTACAAACCTTGATCATAAACAGCGGCCTGTTGGTCTTCGGTCAAGTTTGGGGCGCCGCCTTCGGCGGGTTGTTGTTGAATCAAGGCAGGAAAGAAGAGACGAATGCAGTGTCGTGTTCCAATCTGCGCGATGCAGACGTTTGGGACCTTATGGGGTCGCGCCAGCTGGGGATCCTGGCCAAGGGTAAGCCGAAGCAAGCTTAAGTCTTACGGGTTGCTTACTCGTCCCGCTTCGGTGCGCATCCGCACCTTGACATGTATGTTTGTTTTGAGAGTCATCGACGAATGAAATACCCGGTATATGTAAAGATCTTGCGTTACCGGCAACTCTTCTGTGAAGGAGATGAGGCTGTCATAGTCTCGCGAAACGTCCACTTCGTAAGGGCGGAACAGCCGGTTGCGCAAAGGCTCGATAATGACGCGCCTGTTCTCCCTAGGATTTAACCCTGTAAGTCCCAGGACTAGCTTGTTCCAGTTCTGATGGCCCTCCTCGCCGTCCAGGTCAATGAACATGTTATTAAATTCCAATAAGCTCAAGGGTACGGGCACCTCTTCAGCAGGATGGCGTTCGAAAGGGTGGACAACATTCATAGCGAAAAAAACGAAAGCGGAGGTCCTTACCACACAACAAGTGTATAACGCTTTCGATTGCACCGAGAGCGCTGATCGAGATCCATAATTCCCCGAGTGTTTTTCCGATTTGGGGATAGGATCTTTCCATACGAGGATATCATGCTGATACATAATTATCAGTGAAAATGTACCCAGGAAGAGCCTCCAAAGGTAACCCTTTTCCTTTATGATGGTACAAGCACCCACGATGCGGACGGTGTCTCCAAGACAGTCTAGAATTCAGATGTTGAGCCCTGGCGTGCGAACTGTGTCAAAGAAGTCTAACGGCGTAGCATCCGATCATTTCAATCGGTGTCGATGGGCGGTGCCGGTTCCTCGCCGCCAGTAGCACAGGCCGCTTTCGATCCACCCCACGACGGTGTCAGTGGGCTGGTGATGGGTCCAAGACGGTCTTCCCCTTGAGTTCTCATCTTTTTCCTACTTTCTCGAGGCTATATCTCCGAGGTTTGAATTCACCCTAACGTTTACGAGGGTCGGCGTGCGCCGGACGAGGGTAGGAGTTGGTTGGAATGCAGTACCGACGATGAAGACCATTTGTTCGTGACGCGACATGAAATTCAAGTTGCCCGCTTCCATCTCGAATTGCTGAGCGCTCTCTTTCCACCAATGCACCCGCGACCGTGCCCGCGTTTTTTTTTTTTTCCTTTTGGACCAACGTACTTATAGACCACTTGTTCTGCGTGGTGTGCGGCGCAAAAAAAAAAAATCTGTTCGCATTTTAGACGGCTGGTTGGCCGCGAGAGTCTTGTATGTGACATTGATCCTGCTACCGCTGAAATTGTCACCGTGACTTCAAGGGTTAGTCAGGATACAATGGCGATGACTCCGAGAATAAAAACAACAGTGCACTGCTCCAACGAAAATGACACGATCACTTCCGTACATCATTGATATTACGGTTCACCTCACGTTCAACGTATGTTAACCGGCACGGGCACGGGCAAAGTCGCTTCTCTGATCTACGAAGCTAAGCTACTTTTTTGCCCGACTCTCAAGAGAGGTTCTTGTCCTGTGCAATTTTTTTTCCCATCTGCGAGTCGATCTGTACGTGTGAAGTAAAATTACCAAAACTATTTGGTATAGCCAAATTGAAAGCAAGGGGACAGCAGAGGTATGCTCTACGACGACGATGCGCGGGGGCGACGCATTGACTCCGACGACGGTGATGCGCAAGGGCGGGACGATACAATGGTCCCACCACCACGGGAACGAGGAAGGGCGAGGCGACCCAATGGCCGGACGATGGCGACCAGGTGAGGGCCTCCATGTGCTCACCACGACAATGACGAAGAGGGCCGGAGAGATGCTTCCACGGGCCCACGAGAACGACGAAGACGGCGGTGCCAGAGCCAGCGCATGTGCCCGCCATCACGATGAAGAGGGGCACAGCAGCGCCAGCATATGTCCACCACCACCGCGACGACGATGAGGGCGGGCACGACGCAGGTACGTGTCCCATCACCGCCGCCGCCACCACCACCACGCTGACGAGGGTGCCCGCGAACGATGATGAGGAAAACGACGAAGGCGAAGGCGAGGCGAGGCCGTGTAACGGTCCCACCGCCGCCAATCAACGACGGCGAGGGCGAGGGGGTGCAAAGGCGCGCTCACCCCACCGCAAGGACGGAAACAAGGGGGAGCGACGGTACGCCGACCACTAAGACAGCATGGGTAGGGCAGCAGCGTCGCGCCTACCCCAATTATAACAACAAGGACAAGGAGGGCGAGTGAAAGGCGCCGCAAGAATCCGGACTTGCCATCGCGCTCGGTCCAGGGCTCTCGTCCTTTTTCTTTCCATGTTCTCGATCCCCGATGGCCCCAGCGCTTTCGGTTCACGCATCAAGACACTTCTACTCGAGCTCGGAGGTGCGGTGAGCCCTGATGGCTCAAATCCTCGCGGCGTTACGCAATGATGGCAAGCCCAACGGGGGGTCTGGCCGTGGATTATACAATCCATGTTGGAAACTTACCGTTACGGTTCTCGCTGGCTCGCTATGACCCAGTAAGGGGAAGCCAGCCTCTACTTGCCCACTCTGGCTGCACCAGGCCTGCCTGTGAGACTTCCGCTGCTACTGTGGACCACAGCTTTCTCTGAGCTACACCATGTGTAGGCACTATTTTATCATTTCATCCATTGCTTTTCACCCCTGCACGTCGCCCCAGCTCTTGGTCTGAGGCTCGCTCCAGTGCGTCGTACCTCCTACGTCCTCGGGTACGCAGGTCACCTTACCCTTCACAGACCAGGGGCCTGCTCTGCAGGAGGAAAGCCCTTCGTTCCGTCCAACCTCTCATCACTATCCCACCGGCCCGTCGCTGCATAGCGTGACAGGCAAAGTTAATGCTGAAGCTAGCGACCTCTACAGGTTCTCATGTGATATACAAGCTCGGTTGTCCAATAGATGGCAGCACCTCCGTCATGGCTTTTCCGCGCTGACTCGCTGTACAGGACTAGGTTAGACTCGTTATCCCGTGATGCTCCCACTCAGTGTACTTCATCGTGTATGCTACAAATGGACAAACCAAAAAAAGATAATATTACACCCCTAGTATCTTATAGCAGGTTCGGATTCCGATTCTGGTACGTAAAGCGACATGAAATTTTAAAGATGAAGGGCCCAGGCGGAATGGTGATATAGAGCGGGAAGAGGGCCTAGCAAGGCTGTGGTATGGATCATGATCAAGATTCATGATCGGGACCCTTACCGACCAGATTTCTCATCAGCATTTCCATTCGCACGTACATAAGTCGAAAAGAGCCTCGGGGTGTGTGAGTTGTTTCTCTGATGGACAAGCAGAGGCTCAAAGAACTGACATCGTTCATCAACTTCGGTGAGCCCTACGATACCAATAGAGATGCTCATAGAGCGATATACGGTTCCGTATCACCGCCTGTGCTGCCTGCTTTCGATGTTGACCACCATCTCGCAGATTACCTTGACAGAACCGTGCTTGAGGGCGCGTCACCCACAGTCCCGCCCTCCCTCGCCTTTTACGCTGTGCGCAACATCCTTTTTCCCTCCTTCATCGTTGGTCAGACCCCAGACCTGCTGAATCTTCTCGCTGTTATCGAAACCTTTCGCCAGTTTGCCGCCCTCAAGTCCGATGAAGCTCTTGAATGGCAAAACTATTACGAACGCGAAAAGACTCGTGGCGGTTCCCAAGACGTGAGATTGCTCGCAGCGAATGAGGTGCGCACGCTGCGGTATTATGTGTTGCGAAAGGACGACCAGCGAAGGGAGTATATCATGTTGGTTCGAAGCCTCATTCTATTTGTAAGTTGTGATTGATCTTATGGATACATTGTTGAAGCAGTTCGTGTTGCAGTATATCCATTATTTGTGGACTTCACCCGAGGGCTTTCTCTTAGGGAAAAGACTCAACGATTTCTTCCCGGGGAGCATGCAAGGTGTCAATACACCTTCCGAGCTTCTCTTCCACGTTGATCTCTCCGACGACGAGAAACATTGTTTTGCGCAGCTTAAACTGCAATGTAAGCAGTGGATGAATTCGATCATAGGTCGGCGAGAAAGGCGAGAGGAGATATATGAAAAAAAGGAGTGCGTTGCAACATACATATAGTTTATCAGTTCCTGATTTAATTGACTCGCACAAGACAGTCTCTGCAGGAAATGGATGAGGAATACACAGATGACTTTCGCGGTTCATTTCCACATCCCCCCAACCCGTCAGAGACAGCCAAGATTTTCTTGGATAGTGTTGAAGATATGGTTTGGAAACTCGAGCAGTTGTTCCCTCCGCGAAATGAATAGCACAACCTCTAGTAGTTAGCGGCGTGTCTCTTTCTCATTATCGTAGCGTTCGATGAGCCACTCAGGGAAGTAAACTGAATACGCAGGTTTGCACGTCAATAGAACGATGAGGACAACCTGGACACGCTGAACACGACGTCAATTGTGCGGCAAGGACAATACGCCGATGGCATAACGACGC
>JBBPTX010000464.1:0-24122 GCA_038094595.1 Pulveroboletus aff. annulatus
TCTACTGGCAGTGCAAGATACGCCCCTCTCACGTGCACCCGTACCACGTTCAAGGGTCGTGTGACGCTGTGAGCCATGCAGGAGAAGTCGAGTGGCGTCTCTGCACGTTGGTCTCGAGTGGTCACACGACCCGAGTCTTGGCATTGGCAGTGCATGCGACACGGCTCCCGACGGCCGTAGGGAGGTTGGGGTTCTCGCTTGGAGGTGCACGTTCCTTCATGCATGCGTGTCGTGTGCGGGCAGGGATGCCAGCAGCTCGAAACCGGCCAACAATCGCGTCCCGGTGTGACCGTCGCCCCTAGCGAAAAAAAAAGTGTGGACAAATCCGGACTCGAACCGGAGACCCCCCGCATGTAGCGCCATGCTAAGCGGATGTGATAACCAGCTACACCATATGCCCGCCGTCCTATCCTCCCACTCGTCCCTCGTTCACCGTGGCCTGGGTCCCACCCGCCGTTCATTCCGACCCGCTCACCTCGCCCACACGCCATGTCGACGATCGATCTCGACATTGAATTTAGCGGCGGTCTCGAACTCTTGTTTGGAAACCAACGTCGACACACCCTTTCCCTTGCCTCTGCCAGCGACACCCCGCTCAACGTGACGTACCTCATCCGCCACCTGCGCACACACCTCCTCACCGAGCGCCCCGAACTCTTTGTCGACGGTGACACCGTGTACGTCCCCGTGGTTCATCGAAAGACGGCGCCTGACGCGACGCGTTAGACGACCGGGGATACTCGTCCTGATCAACGACACGGATTGGGAGCTGGAGGGCGAGGGCGCGTACGAGCTCAAGAGCGGTGATGAGATCGTGTTCATCTCCACCTTGCACGGGGGGTGATCGAAGCGCGATGCCACGATGGTGTGGCGATGATCACATCGTGATGCATCTAGACGTTTAGCGTCGTCTGAGCCGGGGGGTTGGTAAAAGAAAAATTAAAAGGTTAAAAGGCTGCGCCTCGAGGACGCGAGTGGGATGCCATGTCTATTCCAATTAGCCGGTATATACACTCGAATCGCATCCCCTGCTGGCCCTCACGTACCCCTCCATCAACCGCACCACCCGCTTCAGGTTCAGCCCAAACTTGGCGGAAATGGGGACGACGTCCATCCCGTGCGCATACGCCTCTAGCTGTTTCAGTTTGTCGCGTGCTTCGGCTTCGGCTTCGGGATCCCCCCCACCCCCCAGCAAATCTGCCTTGTTGGCCACGACGAGCCGTGCCTTGGTGCTCATCCCAGGCTGATACTTGTCCAGCTCCTCGCGCAGCACCGCCAGGTCGTCCCAGGGGGCAGGACCAGCAAGATCGACGACATAGACAAGCGCATGTGACCGCTCGATGGACCGCAGAAACGAATGGCCGAGCCCAACGTTTTCAGACGCACGTTCGACGAGTCCGGGGTTGTCTGCAATCGTGAACCGAAAGGACTCGAGGATCGAAAAGTGGTCGAGGGTCGTCGTGTCCTCTCGTGACGGACGCGCCTCCTCGACGGCGGTTTCTTCAAAGACGTGCATGTCGTGAAGTTGGCCTTCAAAGGTCCCGTCGTCGGCGACGCGAATGACACCCAGGACCGGGTTCAGCGTCGTAAAGGCATAACTCGCCACTCGAGTCTTGGCCCGACCGCCCGTCAAGGCACGCAACAAGGTGCTCTTGCCCGCATTCGGCATCCCGACGAGTCCCACGTCCGCAATGATCTTGAGCTCGAGTTCGAGGGTGATGCGTTCCCCGTCCTGTCCTTTGGTGGCAAACTTGGGGGACCGATTCACCGGGGACAAGAAATGGGGATTGCCCAGCCCACCTCGCCCACCCCTCGCGACCAAGTGTCCCAGATAGGCTTGCTTGCCCAACGCGAGGGGTGCGTTCACGTCCTCGATGACCTGCTCCACCCTGCTCAAGTCTAGACACAGGCGCTGACGCGCCCGCTGTGTCCTCGCCCACCGTTGCTCGCGTTCTTCCCGCCACAACGCCGCCTCGGCCTGCTTGAACACGTCCCTCTGCACATTGTCGTCTTCGTACCGCGGATAGTGCACCCACCGCCGGTCCAGCATTGTCGCGCGCCGCGCCTCGATGCCCAACCCGTCCAACGCCTCTTCCTCTGCCTCCCATTCGTCCCTTGCGCGACGCGGGTCCTCGCGGGGCAGTTCTCGCACGACGGTTCCGAGGGGGACGTGGATCACCGTGGGTGGTGCGTTGCGCCCGTTTTGCCATGTCCCGCGCCCGTGTGCACCGGGTTCTGCGCGGATGCGTGTCGGGATGGCGGAGAGGGTGGAGAGGGTGGGTGTGGGGAGGATGTAGACGTCGCCGCCACGGCCACCGGACCCGCCCGAGGGTGGACCCATGGGTTTGAATTTTTCGCGGTGAAAGGCGACGCATCCGTTGCCGCCTCTGCCTTGGTCGGGTGAGGACGGGGGTGGTCAAGAAAAAGAGGGCATACCGCCGCGAACATGGACGAGGACGTGGTCGAGAAAGGTGTCGCCCTGATGCGATGAGCGAGGAAAGGACTCGAAAGAAGAGACGTACACCCTGGCGTCGTTTACGCTCTGCAACGCATCGTCTCAACATGGCGGATAAACAAGGGACAATAAATCACGGGCATAGAGCGCGTACAAATACATTGGTGCTACAGTGTCCCTTTTGTGTATACCATCTCATCTGTCGGCGCTGAGGCCGAGGAGTCTGCTGGGTGTCAAGGCGTAGCCCGCATGTGCTGCGGGTCGCGATGTGGTGGTGCTGATACGCAAGAGGAGGGATGCGGCGGTCTCGTCGTCTGGGGTGTAGACGGGATGGGAAAAGCCAGAGAAGCGGGGCAAAAGGGTGCTCGGGGAGGGGAGTGTGAGGACGGGGGGGACGGGGAATCCGTGCGTGGCAGGGGGACAGGTGGCCGAGGTGGGGGGTGTGGGCAGCTGTGCGCGCGCCGTGTCGGGCTCGTCTGGCAGCCAGGCCGAGATGGAGGGGAGACGGGGGTGGATGGGAATGGGCTCTCTGCAGCGGGGACAGCCGTCCTGCTCGAGGAGACGGACTCTGTCGGTGAGGTCCTGGAGATAGGCGACGGTGCGGACGAGGATCTCGAGCTTGAACTCTTTTTCGCCCGCCGACCGTGGCTTCTTCGGCCTGTCCTCGTCCTCGTCCTCGTCCTGCTTGTACTCTGGGGGAACGAGCTCGCGGAGGGTGGCGAGGGCGTCGTTGATTTTGGTGCGACGGGCCTTTTCGATAAGCGAGTGGTTCATCTTGCGCTGGGCCTCGCGGGCTGCACGCGAGAGGGTGCCCGGTCGCCTTCCGCGCCGTTTGGGGGGGTCGTCTGGGTGGTCTGGCGAGGGTGTGCGGACGCGCTTTGCTCTGCGGGGTGGGTTGCAGGCAGCGTTGTAGACGTCCATGATGAGAGGGTGGGCAGACGGGCAGACGCGGTTATTATAGCATGCGATCACCGCGATTGGCCCCTGCCCAAGCACGTGTGTCAGCCATGCTCCATCGCCTCCTCCCCCGCACCCGCGCCGTGTCCACGATCCGGACGGCCGGGGCCATCGTCATCGGGTAGGTCGTCGTGATTGGTCGTCGTGCACGCTGACCACCGCAGCGACGAGATCCTCAACGGCAAGACGCTCGACCGCAACTCCAACTACTTTGCGCGCTTTTGTTTCGAGCACGGCGTCGATCTGTGAGTGTCGACGCACGCACGCACGCACGTCCTCACACGCGGACAGGAAGCGCGTCGAGGTCATCCCCGACGACGAGGACGACATGTGCGTCTCACACTCTTGCCCGATGCGAGCCTAAGTCTGTCTAGCGTCGAGGCGAGCCGGCGCATGGTCGCACGCTACGACCTCGTCGTCACCTCGGGCGGCATCGGCCCCACCCACGACGGTACGGACACGTCCTCGCACCCTGTCCCCGCTCACACACGCCAGACATTACCTATGCCTCGCTCGCCAAGGCATTCCACCAGCACCTCCGCTACCACCCCGACACCCTCGCCCGCATGGAACACCACGCGGACCAAACCGACGAACAGCGCACCGCTCGGCGTCGCATGGCCCTCTTTCCGCACGCTGCCGAGGTCCTCTTTGTCGCACCCGATCTCTGGGTGGTCCGTCACACATTTGCTGCCCTCTCTCGTGCTCACGCCCCACCAGCCCGTCGTCCGTCTCGAGGGCAAACTCTGCGTCTTTCCCGGCATCCCCGCCCTCTTTCAACGGATGCTCGACCATCTCAAGGTCCTTCTTCCGCTCCCACCCCCAGAAGCACGTCCGTGCCGTATACAGGTCTTTACAAGGTGCTTCTCTCGTCGCTTCTGTATGCCGCCCGCTCATGCGTCGTGGCCAGTCTTGCCGAGTCATCGATCGCACCCTACCTGGCCACACTCCAAACGCGTGTGACCGCGCAGGGTATTCGGATAGGCTCCTATCCACTGCTCCAGCGGGGTGTCTATGTCTCACTCATCGGTCACCGCGATCGCGTCGCGCCACTCGCACACGAGGTCGAGAGGGAGATCCAGGGACGGATCGTCACCGAGGAAGAGGCAGAGGCAAAGCGACGTCTCGGTGCCGTGTAATCATGTGTGTATTTATCCTGTCGTGTACATTACCCTTCTTGCGTTTTTCATGTCCGGTGTGGGTGCGCACGCCAGTCCAGACACGACCATCGATCGTGTGACTGGCTCGCACCTGGAACAGAGACGGCGATCTCATCGAGGGACGTGATGGATACATCGGTGATATACGACGACAACAACAACGACACCCTACTAGGACATGTCAGGTCGATCGCATGGAAAACAAGAAACGGGCGCACGATCAGGGTAGGGATAGGGCAGCCTGGATGGTGTCGACGAGGGTGCGCTCGACGAGCTTTTCGTCACACATGCGGTCCAACAAACACGTTATCCATCGCGCGGACTGATCCTGCTCGGGACAGCGCTCGAGATACTCGACGTCGTCTGCACACTCCAACACGGCCTCGCGCTGATCACGCGTGAACACGCCGAGCGCAAACGTGTCGTTTTCCCGTTCGTCCCACCCGTCGACGACGATGAGGTCGGGGTAGACGTATTTGAAGGTGCGGTCATCGCGCTGATCGAGACGGACGACTTGCCAGACCTCTTCGCCGTCGTCAAAGACGATGTTGACCCAGTAGAGAAACAGGCCGAGGTCGGTCGATGTTTGGAGGAAGAGTGTCTTTTCTGACTCGTCGTCGGGGTAGGCATACGACAGCGGGTTGTATTCGAACGTGAGGCGGGGGGGCATGCCAGTGGTCGCGTGCTGCGGTGTTTCATTTCTAACCGTGTTTTTTCGAGGATCTCCGTCAAAGAATCCACGGGTCACCAAGACGCATTCGCGAGGCTTCATTTCGTCCACTTCCGGGTCGCCACCTCCCTTTCCGCGCGACGTCCGTCTACCACGTTGCTGGCCTTTAAATACCCGTTTGGCTGAAAAAAAAAGAATACCCCCCTCTTTTTTTCCCCTCATGTCCTTGCTCGCCTCGCTCGCCCTCCTCGTCGCTTCCGTACAGGCGTCCATCTACGCACGTCTCCCCTTCTCTTCTCCATTCTGTTCTGATCCCCATCCAGGTCACCAGCCCCGTCCAGTCGACCACCTGCAGCGGTGGTCAGTCCTGTTCCGTTCAGTGGTATGACAATGGCGAAAGCCCCCTCCTCGCGTCCATCGGCGAGTGCAATGTCGCCGTCTACACCGCTCAGATGGTGCGTGCCCACAACCCGTCACCACGTGTCTGTTCACCGTCGCCTCGTTGCAGGTCCTCGTCCAGTCCTTGCCCGCCGTCGACGTCGCCACCACCACCTCGTTTGACTTTACAGTATGTCCTTTCCGTCCGTGTCGCGCACCTCTTGATTCGCATCATCGTAGCCTGACCCGGCGGCTGCCGCGGATGGTGCATTGTGAGTGCTTCGTGATGCCCATCAGACCTCGGCCTCACCGTCGTCAAGCTACATCGTGTTTCAATCCACCACCATCGATTATACTGGCTACTCGGCCACATTCGCGTCAGTACATTCGCATGCCGTGCCATCCTTGCCTGACACTGTCGCTCCAGTCTCAACGGCATGACGGGCACCACCCCCACCGGCGGTTCGTCCACCCCTGGCCCCACCACCACCCCGCCCAGCTCATCCACCACCCCAGGTTCATCCGTCCCCTCGGGCACAGACACTGGCACCTCGACACCATCAGGTACTTTTACCCCTCCCGTCAGCGTCACCACGCCGACCGGTTCCATCTCTGCATCAGGTTCTGTCAGCGGTACCCCCAGCGCGCTCACCACCCCCTCCTTGTCCACTGCTCCGACTTCTTCTCTCCCCCCCACCACCTCTCTCCCCACCACCACCACCAGGAGCTCATCCACCACTTCGGCGACCTCTTCCACCCCATCTGCTACCCCTACCAGCGGTGCTGCTCGCATCGGTTCTTCCCTCTCTCTCGGTGGCATCGCCGCCCTGTTTGCCCTCACCGGTGCTCTCGCTCTCTAATGGCTTTTCCGACTCGTTACGATACCCCCACACGTTGAATGATGCCCTTTTCTTTCTTATTTGTAGATAAAGAAAAACTCTTGAAAGCTAGTCTTTTCTTTCTTTCCTTCTAGATGTGTGTTGTATTATTTGCTGAGCACGAACTTGGTCGTCGTTTTCTTATGTTGACATGAATACCATCTTGACATCATGTGCCCGCGTGGGAGTTGCTTGCACCGGCACCTCCATGACCGACTCCAAACCTCGCAAGCCACGCCAAAGGGAACCCAAATCTCAACCCGCCCCGACGAACGGCGCTGAACGCCTCAAGACCGTCGTCCGACGTCTCCCTCCCAACCTCCCCGAAGACATCTTTTGGCAGAGCGTCCAAGCGTGGGTCAGCGATGACACGATCATCTGGAAATCCTACTTTCCAGGCAAAATGGGCACAAAGCGGTGCGTCCCCCATGTCTTGCGGGAGATCGCGCTAAACGACGAGCAGAATGAACGGGATGAAAGAGGGCGTCCCCTCGCGTGCGTACATTGCATTCAGAAACGAGGCGCAGGTGGCACACTTTAGTCGCGAATACGACGGGCATGTGTTTCGGGACAAGGCCGGTGCGTCGTCCGCGTTGCGCCGTCGCGTTCGCTCAGAACACCCGACCAGGCAACGAATCGCAGGCGGTCGTCGAGTATGCCCCGTTTCAAAAGATTCCGAGCGACAAGAAAAAGGCGGATGCGCGGACGAACACGATCGAGAGGGGTGGGTATGGACGGTATCGTGACGAGGGGACTGATGGGATCGTTTTTGTTCAGACGACGATTACCTCTCCTTTCTCGACACGCTCACGTCTGCCAAGTCGGAATCGCGCTCGCTCGAGGCGCTCGGTCGGTCGCTGTCTCGCGATGTATTCGAATCGATCTGATGGATCCCCCTTGACAGTCGCGGCGTCCCAACCACCCCCACCGCCCACGACGACACCCCTCCTCGAAGCCCTCAAAGCAGAAAAGTCGGCCCAAAAAGACAAGGAAGCGATCTTGAGGAATCACGCGCATTACAAGGACAGCGCGGCAAAAAAGGAAGAGGGGAAGAAGAAGGCGCCCCCGCCCGCCACGCCGACCCCGTCGAGCAAAAGGGCGAAAAAAGCGGCGGCGGCTGTCAAGGCGGTGCAGGCGAACATTGTGCAGCAGACGCGGATGCTGCAGGATGGACACGGCGCGGGGAAGACGCCGCCGCCGCTCCCGACGATTGCACGGCACAGACCGTCGAAAGAGCATGCCAGGGGACATGCAGGCAAGGGCGACGCGTCCGCGGGGGTGTCCCTGCCCGGCACGCCCGGTGGGGCCGCCGCCGCCCCGCCTTTGAAACCGGGCCTGACGCCGGCCGCGGGGTCGTCTGCACCGGACACGGGCCTGGTGTCTGTTGCGCCTGCCCCGCCCGCACCGGGACAAGGACAAGGACGGAAAGCCCGGCCTGTCATTGGGCTGGGCCGACACTTTGAGGCAGCGCTCAGCGGCACGGGTGTTGGCGTCGGTCCCCCCTCTACAGGTCCAGCTGGCAATACCGAGCGGAAGAAACGGGACAAGGGGGGTGACGGTGGGGGAGGCCCCACCGAGGGCGGCAAGGAACACCGTGACAGGGACGAACAGTCGGGGGTCGTACCAGGTATGTTGCAGCGGCCGCTATCGCCCAGGGTGGAGAGTCTTGGAGAGGGCGGGCCAAGGGGGGGCAGGAGGGGAAGAGGACGCGGAAGAGGTGGACATCGCGGTGGATAGACCTCGGTGCGTATAAACGTTGGTCATGTCTGGAACTGGGATGAGCTGATGCGCGCGTTTCGGTCTAGGATGAACGTCCAATGAGTCGATAAACCTCGTGTTGCCAAGTCCCTGTGCGTTCTCGCCGGGTACCTCAAACTCGAGCGATCACACTGATTGTCTCGCTCGCGCGCGCGTCTTCTTTCGTCGCAAAGTAAATGCCTTTAGCAAAAAAGGGATGGGATGTGTATACATGACGCCGAGGGGTATCATTCCCATGGGTATAGCGTAGATTGCATGTTGCACGTTTATAAATTGATGTTTGCACCATTGGGACCGAACCAACCAAAAGAACAAATTATTTTACCACTGAACCAAGAAAGGCAAAGAAAAAGTCTATAGACCAAGCGAATTAAAGGAACGAAGCACCGACGAGGGTAGCGACGAGGGCAAGCATCCCGGTCGCCACCACTGGTTTCCCAGCGTCGTTTGTAGAGGAAGAAGACGAAGACGAGGAGCTAGACGGAGAGGCAGACAAAGCAGACGAAGCAGCCGGTGCGGCAGACGTCGCCGACGCTACAGACGAAGCCCCAGTGGCCGCAGGCGTACTCGCCACCGACGTCCCACCAATCGGCGCAGTCGACTGCCCGTTGATCTCGGCCTGAACCGTCGAGTTGAACGACCCCGACATGCCGGCCATGCTAAGCGTCGGGTGTCCGTGGGTCATGCGCATGCGAATAAAAAAAAAAAGGCACACGCACCTGAATTTGGAGGAAAAGGACTCTTGGGGGTATTGAGGGGACGAGGAGCTCTTGTACGAGATCGAGGTGACACGGATGAAGCTGGCAAAAAGATGAGCGGTGAGGAGAGCGGTGAGGGCAAGGCAGCGCACTATTCGCCACTGTCGGGTCCGATGCCACCTTGCGGCGTAAACAGGACAGACGACTGGTTGGACACGTCGACGTAGGTCGCAACCGTCTGGAGAAGTGTCTGAAAGCGGTCTCAGTCTCGGGCATACGGGAAATCACATGGACAAGGCACCTGTTCGTCCGCGTTCCCAGTGTAGACGGCAATATTGGCAAGGCCAAACTCGGCGAGGGATGGTGCATTGTTGTCGTCTATCCAAGAGACGTTCGCTGGCTGGCCAGCAGTCAATGTGGTAGAACCCGTTGGGAAAATGACCTAGGTCGTGTGTCAACATCGACGTTCGCATCCCTTTTTTCACCACGTACGAAAACACTGGCAAAGGCCGACGCAGCAAGAGCGAGGGCGACGGTGATGGAGCAAAGCATACTGGAAAGAGGGTGACAGAAACGAGTGTGGGTGTGTAGCTGGAAAGGGCTGCACGTATAAACACGGGTTATTAAGAGCGGGTGAGGCCGGGGAGACGAGACAATGATGGGAGCAAAACACGACGGAGTTCCAACTGATTTTATTCGTTACCGGCGCGCGGGGTCAATAACAACAGGCACTTAGTAGCCTGAGAGTTTGCGCGTCTACACTCGCATGGCCGTAAGACACGCTGTGCAAAAGCCAAGTCAAAGGTCCGTGTGGCAACACTACCGTGATGCATGGCACACGCTCACCCGGCCACATCGAACACGGTGCGCACCACATGGTCCGCTTTGCGACCGGTGTGTTTGACGAGCCCAATGTAATCCAGTTCGTGCAGCGAACGCATAAAGCGCGCTTGGGCTTCTATCCTCCATCTCTCCAACTCTTCATCGCTCTCCTCTTCCGCCGTCTCCCGCTGCTTTCCTTTGCGTCTGCTGGGTGTGCGTGTTTTTTGCGCGTCATGCGCCGCCAACTCATCTCTCCTCGCGTGTTGCTTTTGTGCTTCAAGAACCACGGTGAACGACTCGAACCAGTCAAACACGTTGATCATCTTGCCGCTCTCCAGGTAACGTTGAAACAAGATGCTAGTGTCGGGCATGTTCAGAAGCGTTTCCTCGTCATCAACTTCGTCGTCGATCGGCGAGGCGATCGTGCCATAATCTTGCGGATGCAACAATCCGGAGAATATCGAAGCACGCAAGGAGGGATTAAACAGCTGATAAGAATCGAATAGATCAGGCAAGATAGCGGGGAGACTCGGTCGATCATACCTCGGACGGAAAAGGGGTGGAACCGGTGTTCCATATGTCCCAGAGGGGAAGTTCTTCCAGCGTGGCAAGACGACGTCTGAGACAGGCACGCACGTCAGTATGAACTGGGAGATGAGGTGGGCCACGGACCGGAAATAACCTAGCAACCAGTCGCCGACGGCTTCTGCCACCTCCCCTTGAACCGAGCGGGCGGTGTCGATCCGTGATACAATTTCCTCTTCTGCACTTCGTATCTGGGCCGGAACGCCGTCAAAGAAATCTTGTAGGTCGGACAGGAGGTCATCCAACTGATGTGCTTGTAATTTTCTACGAGGCCGTCAGCATGCATGATACGTGACGCCGAGTACTTACTGGACCAGGCTGCACAGATGCCTATAAGAAGTTCCCAGGCGGCCTCTCAAGGCCATGCACATGAGCTCAGAGAGGGTCTTTTCGCTCTTGTGACCATGTGCGATCATAAATTTTTGCACAACCAGGAGCAGCCGAAAGGACACGCGTAGTAATTTCGATTTCTCTCGAAAGGCAACCCGAGCGGTTTCGACAAGTTCAAGCAACCTGTCTACATCCCCAGCCACCCAGCCGTTGGAGCGGAGCGGAGCTGGTGCAGAACACTGAAGTCGAGCGAGAACGCAATCCAGAAAGGGAACCGAGCCAGGATCCCTCAGCGCGAGGTCACCCTCGGAGAGGAATACAGTGAGGGGTTCTTCGAAATGTTTCATGTGGGCTAACTAGGATGATGACTGAGACAAAAACCACGGACGGTTCAAAAAATGTTCACCTGCAGGATAGATACTAGACCATCTAGAGATGGTGCGTGTCTCCCAAAAAAGTCGACGAGAAATTCAATCGTTGTCGGACCAAGGACGAGATCGGGATCGAACTCGACATCGAAAAATGTCTGACTGAAAGCTTAAACCAGATGTTGAATCAAGTGCAAGATAACATACCTTGAGTAATATTTCATGGAGGACATCCTGACTCGCCGAGAACGAACAACTCCGGAGTTGAAGCCGAGACAATGTCGATCGGGGATAAGTCATATGGACATACGAGGGCATCGGAGGAGAAGTGATAGAGAGAATGAAAACGAGGGGCAGTTGAGGGATGACGAGGCTGCAGGGCGACGTCAGGGCTATAGACTAAAAATTAAAGCAGGCACCATGTACCTGGAGATCTCAAAGAGGTCCTGCATAACAAAAGGGTCAAATTGTTCGAAATCGTGCAGAATGACGACCAAACGGGTTATATCACTATCTGCCCCTAGTGGCCTGATCAGTTGCTAGAGTTGCCGAGTATCAGGACACTCGCCTCTCGATTCACAGAATGCGTCGAACCATATCTGGAGCAGATTCATATCGACTGTGGACAAGGAACTTGCGGTCTTTCGCTTGACAGAGTCTACGCGGATGTTAGGCGGGCGTCTAGCTCACAAAAGCCACGCGCACATGCCTAGCTCTTCCTCAGTTTTGTTGACAAAGCCGGTGATGAGCGTCTTCATTGCAGACACAAGATTCAGGCAATCTTGTGGAAACAGGCGGGTGACGACGTGAGTACCAGTGTTATCATCAAAAAGGCCATCCTGTCCCTCTGTTTCGAGACGGGCCGAGATTTCGTCGAATATCGAGGCAGAGGCTCCATAGACTAGCCCCATGTTTAGCCATGGTGTCTGTACTCTCGGCAAACTCACCTGTCACCGATATTACTGGCAATTCCGGGTACGGCAGACCTGGTAGCGTGTCCGTATAGGCCTTGTTGACCAGTTCTGCCACTTTGTCTACGATTGGCGCGTGCAGAGCGTGGATCAATTCCTGCTGCGGTTCAGTATGTGCGCATACATGCTGCTTGGGACACACCTGGACGCGTTGAAGACACTTTGACCACGCCATTTTGTACGCAGCAAGGCGTAGCTCATATCCGTTTGGGAGATCTCTCTCTGGGAACAGCGTGTACGATTCGACATCGTTCGCATCTGATGTCATTAGGCGTGGGCGAAGCGCTGCATATGGGTGGCTTGCCTTGGTCCTCCAATGGGATGTAAACACTGGTCTGTTTGGCGTCGTTAGATGCTGGTCGACACTCTGCGTCAAGACCAACCTGGTGGGCGTCGTCCAAGGCAGCTGTGGACGCCATCGGAGTGTTTGATGGGTGGTAGTCAAGAAAATCGACGACCGACAATGGGCCTACCCTAAATGGAACGCGTCGCGCCACGACGCGTCTTTCTCACTCACCACCATGTCCTCTCCGCCCAGAGTCGATTTCCCTACCTCTGACATTGACGATGTTGACATGGACGCGCCCCCGCGATCTAGCCCACCGCGGCTCTTTCTTCCAGGCAGCGATCCTGCCACACCGCTGGCCAAACGCGTCGCCAGCTTCACCCCGCTCAAGACACCCAAAAACCGCAGAGGCGATATACATTCCTCGCTCACATCAACGACACCCCGACGCGTCGCACGGAGAGCGTACCACAACGACATGCTGAGCGACAATCTCTATTCGGACGGGGCACACCTCTCCATCCCACCTTCGTCTGCGCCAAACATGTCCGCGCCTGCAGCACCTACCGACGAGCCAGACGAAATCCGTGCGATCTGGGGTACCACCGTGAACCTTGCAGAGACGATGAAACTCTTCCGCGAGTTCCTCCGCGGGTTCAAACCCAAATACCGTGCACTGCACGATCGAGAACAAAACTTGCGCACCATCGCGTTCGATACCCCAGAAGAAGCCGAGGTTGTACAATATGAGAACCAACTACGGACGATGCGCCAGACAGGACAGACCAACTTGAATCTGGACATGGTTAACCTCCTCGCTTACCCCCCTAGCAAAAAGCTGTTTGGACAGCTCCAGAAATACCCCCAGGAAGTGATTCCCGCAATGGATCAGGTGCTCAAGGATCTCATGTTGGAAATTGCCGACGAAGACCAGCTGGCTGGGGTCGATGGCATGCAAGGAGAGCAAGGTGACGAGGAAATCGCCGACATCATGGCCAAAGTGTACAAAGTACGACCTTTTGGACTTCAGTCTGTCAATATGCGCGAGCTCAATCCAGGTGGTAAGTCGGTCTCTTTGTCTTGTTCATGTTACAATCCTGAAATGACGTTAAAGATACCGACAAGCTCATTTGCATCAAAGGTCTTGTCATTCGTGCTACTCCCGTTATCCCAGACATGAAAGTCGCGTTCTTCCGATGTCTTACTTGCTCCCATACCGTTCAGGTCGAAATTGACCGTGGCAAAATCGAAGAACCTGCTCGCTGTCCTCGCGACGTCTGTGCGTCCGTTGGGACAATGTCGCTCATACATAATCGCTGCGAGTTCGCTGACAGACAAGTCATCAGGCTACAAGAAACTCCGGATGCAGTGCCTGATGGTCAGACGCCTCACACCGTTTCGTTGAGCGTGTATGACGAACTGGTTGATCTGTCCAAACCTGGTGACCGCCTTTCTGTCACTGGAATCTTTAGGAGTGTACCAGTCAGGGTGAACCCCCGCCAGCGAACAATGAAAAGTCTCTTCAAGACGTTCCTCGACGTTGTGCACATTCAGGTCGAAGATGCTATCGGAGGCGCGCAAACGCGAAAATTCCGTAGAGCCGAACTCGAGGCGAAGCTGATTGAACTCAGCAGAAGGCCTGATTTGTATGACCTTTTGGCACGATCACTGGCTCCGTCCATCTGGGAGATGGATGACGTTAAAAAAGGTTTATTACTTCAGTTGTTTGGGGGAACGAACAAGAACGTTGCAAGGGGTGGCGGTGGCGGAGGGCCAAGATATCGCGGAGACATCAACGTTTTACTGGTCGGTGATCCCGGTACCAGTAAATCTCAAATCTTGCAGGTAATTCCCTGCCACATTTCATTTCGCTCGCCGAACTGAATTTAATTCAAGTACGTGCATAAAATTGCTCCTCGAGGAGTATACACATCCGGCAAAGGCTCGTCGGCCGTCGGTCTCACTGCATATGTTACCCGAGACCCGGACTCGAAGCAACTTGTTCTGGAAAGGCAAGTTCGCGTTAACATACCGCGTTTTTCATACCTTACGAGGTATTCAGTGGTGCCCTTGTTTTGAGTGATGGTGGCGTTTGCTGCATTGACGAGTTCGATAAGATGTCGGACGCGACTCGTAGCGTCCTTCATGAAGTCATGGTCAGTGCACAGATCCGAGCTTAGCAGCCATGGCTCATGGCTATAACCAGGAGCAACAAACCGTTTCGATAGCAAAAGCTGGCATCATCACCACCTTGAACGCTCGAACGTCCATCCTCGCCGCAGCCAACCCAGTCGAGTCCAAGTACAATGTCAACTTGCCCGTTACCCGAAACATTGATCTTCCTCCAACTCTCATATCACGATTTGACCTCCTGTATCTCATCCTGGATCGCGTTGATGAGACATTGGATCGGAAGTTGGCACAGCATCTCGTTGGACTATATCTTGAAGATGCGCCAGACACCGGAGGACATGATATTTTGGTTTGTTTCAGATTGAGCTCGGGATTTACTTGTGGCTTATATTGTCGCTTAGCCTCTCGAAGAGCTCTCTGCATATATTGAGTATGCTCGAACGCATATTCAACCTGTCCTCAACTCGGAAGCCAGCAACGAACTCGTCGCATCGTATGTCTCTCTTCGTGCCATGGGTGCCAATGAGCCTCGGGGAGCTGAGAAACGCATCACCGCCACCACGCGTCAGCTAGAAAGCATGATCCGACTGTCTGAAGCACACGCTCGCATGCGTTTTGCTGCACAGGTCGAGCTCCAAGACGTACAAGAAGCTTGTCGGCTTATGCGTGAGGCAATTCGAACGAGTGCTATGGACCCACGGACGGGCAAGATTGATATGGGCCTACTCAACACGGGTACTGGTGTTGGACAGAGAAGGCTGCGCGATGATATGCGGAAAGAGCTGTTGGCTATGTTGGACGGTGCGGGTGGGGCAAAAAGCCGGGGTATTCGGTGGGGAGATGCCATCAAGCAATTGGGCGAGCAGAGTAGTATTCGCGTGGATGCGGGCGAGTTTGCAGAGGTGATCAAGGCGCTGGAGAATGAGGGGGTAATTGCGGTGGTTGGTGAGCGGGATAAACGAATGATTCGAAAGGTGCAGGGAGGATAAATATTGTGCTGTAGCTTGTTGTACTGTTTCAGTCGCGTGTATCTTTACGTCCAAGTTTTTTGGGTTTACGCTACGTTTTTTGCTCTTTGCCTTTGACATTGTCATGAATTTCGTTGGTCGTTCAGCAAGTTCCGCGACGACGCGCAGGCTGTTGGCCAGTGTCGGAAGGCAGAGCGGCCGAGTACCCAATCGTAGCTATATCGGGGTGGTCACGCATGTCAGTGGCCGTGGTACGAGACCCACCTTTGATCAGATTGATAGCTCTCGGACTCGGACCAGCAATAGACTGCCACGTGTACGACGACACCTCGCCACTACCCCGTCAGCAGGACACGCAGAACCGCTCCCCGACTCTTATTTGACCTTTGAGTTCTCCACGGACGACACGATGGCATCCTTGAAGCCCCCTCAGGCTCCGCCGAGCTGGAAACACACCGTTGAAGACATCGATCGATTGACGACCGAGGCGCTCGCGAAAAACAAGCAGGTCAGCGATGACGTTGCCAAACTGCCCGAAGACAAGCTCGATTTCGATAACGTGAGCACCCTCCCACTCTACCCGTTCCCCATCGGCCGACCATCTGACCGCACGACCGTTTTCAGGTGTTTGTAGGTCGATTCCTTACTCAGTGGAGCACATGGACTCAGTGACTGGTCTCACGATGTATGATATCGTGACTGCTGACAGCTTGCGCTCGCCACTGCGGATACCGAGGCTGATATCGCACTTGAACCGCTCGGGTTCTATCAAAACGTGTCGACGAACAAGAAACTCCGTGATGCCTCTTTGAAATCGGAGGAGCGCGTGCGCAAGTTTTCCAATCAAGAATCGATGCGTGAGGATCTGTACAAGGCCAAGGCTGTCGCTGCCGCCAACCTGCGCAAGACTGGCGCTTGGGATAAACTGAGTGCAGAACAACAGCGACTCGTTGACAAGATGCTTCTGGATGGCAAGCGGGCTGGGTTGGCCCTCGAGAAGGTGGAAGACAAGGAGAGGCTCAAGAATCTCAGGGATCAGCTATCGGAAGTGTGCTTAAAGTTCACGGTATGTGGTCTTGTATTGTCCGTATCGGTTTGGCACTGAATCACGTCTGATGTAGCAAAACTTCAATGAAGAAAGTGTAGGTCGCTTCCCCCCATCCAAATCGATCGATCAGATAACTTGTATAGGGCCGCATCACCTTTACACGAGAGGAGCTTGACGGCGTCCCAGAGGACGTGATCTCTGGGTACCCCCAACATAAAGAAGGGGATAAAGTGCTGTACGAAATCACGTTCCGGACACCCGATATTTTCCCTCTCGTGAGTGTCTTCAACTATCATGAGTATACAGTAACATGATAGTATGTGACCCAGTTCAAATATGCCAACAACCCGGAAACGCGCCGAACAGCTCAAGAGGCGTACGAGGGTAGACTAGCGAACAACGTCGAGTACCTGGATACTGCCCTACTCCTACGCAGGCAGATTGCTGAAATCCTGCAGTATGATTCTTGGGCGGACTACGTGACAGAGGTGAAGATGGTTAAAAGTGCGGAGAATGCAAAGAAAGTGCGCTAAACTGATCCTCTACTTGCCTCATGTCTCTGATTTGCGTGTAGTTCTTGGACGACCTTAAGAGCCATCTCGATCCTCTCGGAATTAAAGAACGTGCTACCCTTCTCGCTCTTAAAAAGGAGGAGCACACCAAGCGTGGCTTGCCAATCGATAACAACTTTTACCTTTGGGATTACAGGTCCGCCATATAGTTCTGTTCACTTATCCTGGCCTGAGCCTTCCTCGCTAGATACTACGACCGCCTCTATGTCGAACGCAATCTAAGCCTCGACGATTCCCTTGTCAAGGAATACTTCCCAGTGTCTGTTGTCGTCCCTGCAATTCTTGATATATACCAGAATTTGCTCGGGGTCAAGTTTGTAGAGATCACTGGCGATGCGCGTGATGTGTGGCATCCCGGTGCGTCTATCGATACGTTGCGCTTGCCTCAGATGGGCTGCTGATGTTCAAGCAGAGGTCCAACAGTTCGCAGTGTGGGAAAAGGACGCAAAGGATGAATCAGGCTTCGTCGGGTACTGCTACCTTGATCTTTTCCCTCGGGGTAGGATTTTCGATAGATAGATTCAATGATGCCTTCAGGATACTCACTTTGGAGGTTTTTAGATGGCAAATATTCGCATGCCGCGGTGTGGGGCCTTTTACCAGGCTATCAGCTCTCCAATGGAAAGCGACACTACCCGTTGACAGCCATGGTTGCCAACCTCGCGAAACATACACCTGAGCGCCCAGCACTTATGCGGCATGATGATGTCACCACGTTCTTTCACGAAATGGGACATGTGTTCCATGGGTTGCTGAGTCGGACAAGATATGCACGCTTCCATGGGACAGCCGTCGCGCGTGATTTCGTGGAGGCACCGTCCCAGATGCTCGAGAACTGGTCGGTCATCGTGTTAGCTTGTCGGAGTATTGACTGAATCTGTGTCAGGTGCTGGGAACCCGAGGTATTGAAGAAGATGTCGAGCCATTACAAGACGCAAGAACCCTTGTCGGACGATCTGATCCGCAAGATCATCCAGAGGTCAGCCAAGATTCCCCTCGCACGCTCATGCCCAATGACTTATTCGGCTCCACAGTCGCTACGTCAACGTCGGGCTGTTCTACCTCCGCCAGCTATTTTTCGCCAACTTTGATCTGTTGGTGCATAACAACAGTTTAAATGTAGACACGGACTACACCAAGCTCTGGAATGACCTGAGGGAAAAGATCTCTCTCGTCAAAGGGGGTGAGTACAAGCCTGGGCAAGGTACCTTTGGGCACATTGTCGGTGGGTACGATGCTGGGTACTATGGGTACGTCTCGCTTTCACCCTTGGTGTGGGTTGTCTTTTTGACCACGCCCCGTGTCGTAGGTACACCTATTCGCTCGTGTTTGCCTCGGACATGTACGCCACGGTGTTCAAAAAGGCACCGCTAGATCCTGCGCTTGGAAAATTGTATCGCGACAAGATTCTTCTCGTAGGTGGCAGCCGGGAAGAAATGGACTCGCTCAAGGTGCGCCGTCTAGATAAACTTCTGTGTACCCATTGTTGACGGATGGGGGTGGTGTTTTGTGTATAGGACTTTTTGGGACGCGAGCCGAATCCAAAGGCATTTATCGACGAGATCGAGTCGGATAACTCTGCGCAGGCATCTAATTTGTGAGACGTCGGATTGGTTAGAGTGTATAGTAGTGGAGTGCAACAACATGGACCGATGATAAAAGTATCAGCTCGCGTTCTGGATGGGTGAAGCAGTGTGGACGGAGGTGTATTGATTATGTCGGAGTACATGACGTTAACCGGGATTCATCGATTCATCATTAACAACTTTCAGTGTAGGGTAAGGCACACTGGGATTTGAACCCATTCGAGACGCCAAATATGTTTTCAGAAACAATGTCGTTGAATGCCCACCGCCGGGCCAAAGGCCATGTCGTGGGGCCTCACGTGAGTTTTACGGCCCGTAAGTTCAAGTTGGATGTGACGTTTCAACTTGAAGTACAGCTGATGGAGATTTCGGATGCGAGTCGGTCCCGCACAGACATTGCCCGTCTGAACACAACTCCAACTTGCCCCTCCTCCGGAGTCCTGGTCTTCGTGAAAAAGGCACTTTTACCTTATCGTTGAGGTGAAACTCGAATTCCTAGAAACGACACTATAAAATCGGGGGGACCTCAGGCTGCGTTTGATCAGTTTGGATCATCATCCGCATCACATCACGCACTTGGCTCGTAGTACACGACGACAGCTCTCCACAACCTCGAGGGTAAGACACGCAGGACGCTTGTCTTGACTTAAGACTCCCCAACACTACGATGGTACCTTTGACGCCCCCGCAGCCCCCACCTAGTTGGAAACACACTGTCGAAGAAATTGAGCGGCTGACCACCGAGGCGCTGGCGAGAAACAAGCGGATCAATGATGACATTGCCCAGCTGCCTGACGACAAGCTCGACTTTGATAACGCGAGTACCATCGTAATACTCCATTTATTCTTTCCCCCGTCTAACTATGCTTCCGTTCAGGTGTTTGTAGGTTGACTCCTTGTTTAATTAAGCGCCTATAATGTTTCCTATCATGCTGACACTTGACAGGTTGCACTCGCCAACGCCGACGCCGACGCCGACATGGTCGTCGTTCCGCTCGCATTCTATCAAAAAGTGTCTCCGAACAAGACGCTTCGCGATGCCTCCACGAAATCCAAAGACCGTGTACACAAATTCTCAACCCAAGAATCAATGCGCGAGGATCTATACAAGGCCAAGGTCACCGCCGCAGCCAACTTGCACAAGACGGGTGCTTGGGACAAACTGAGTGCGGAACAACAGCGACTTGTCGAAAAGGAGCTCCTTTCTGGAAAACGTGCTGGGTTGGATCTTGGGAGGAAGGAGGACAAGGAAAAGCTCAAGGATCTCAAGGATCAGCTCTCAGAGGTGTGCTTGAAGTTCATGGTAGGTACTTTACTCCGCCCAGATTTTGGTCCTGAATTGCGCTTGGCGTCAAGAAAAACTTCAATGAAGAGAAAGTAAGTTGTTTCGGTCCTTGGCCATATCGATCGCTCAATCCTTCTGTGCAGGGCCGTATCATGTTCACATGGGGGGAACTCGACGGTGTGCCAGAGGACGTGATCTCCGGATATCCCCAGCGTAAAGAGGGTGATAAAGTGTTGTACGAAGTCACGTTCAGGACGCCCGATATCTTCCCTATTGTGAGTTAGACCTTGCTGTTAGCCATGCAACGACGACAATATGGCCTAGTTCAAATATGCAAACAACCCGGAGACGCGCCGGATAGCCCATGAGGCCTACGATGATAGGCTAGCGAACAATGCGGAGCATCTGAATACTGCCCTGCTCCTACGCAGACAGATTGCTGAAATCCTGCAGTATGATTCTTGGGCGGACTACGCCACTGAAGTGAAAATGGTCAAGACTGCGGCCAATGCAAGGGATGTATGTCGCAGGTTGCCATCTTGCTTTGTGTATCCCTCATTTATGTGTAGTTTTTGGACGATCTCAAGAGCCATCTCGATCCTCTTGGAATCAAAGAGCGCGCCACCCTTCTCGCACTCAAAAAGGAGGTACACACCAAGCGTGGCTTGCCAGTTGATGATAACTTTTATATTTGGGATTACAGGTATGCTCCATGGATATTCTCCGTTCTTTCATAAATTTTTTTCGAATAGATACTATGATCGTCTCTATATAGAACGCAACCTGAGCCTCGATGATTCCCTTATCAAGGAGTACTTCCCGGTGTCTGTCGTTGTCCCTGCCATTCTTGGCATATACCAGAATTTACTTGGAGTTAAGTTTGTAGAGGTCACTAACGACGCGCGTGATGTATGGCATCCCGGTAGGTTTACGGATACGTTGCGTCTGCCTCAAGTAGACTATTGATGCTCATACAGATGTCCAACAATTTGCGATGTGGGAGAAGGACGCAAAGGATGAATCGGGCTTCGCCGGGCACGCCTATCTCGATCTTTTCCCCCGCGGTCCGGGCTCTCGATGTTCGTGCGTTATCAAAGCCACTCATCTTTGAGCCTTTAGATGGCAAATACTCCCATGCCGCTGTGTCGACTCTTCTCAGAGGTTACGAGCTCTCGGATGGGAAACGACACTACCCGGCGGCAGCCATGGTTGCAAACGTTGCGAAGCCAACTCCGGAGCGGCCAGCCCTCATGGGACACGATCAAGTTAAGACGTTCTTCCATGAGATGGGACACGTGTTCCATGGGCTGCTAAGTCGGACAAGGTATGCACGATTCCACGGAACAGCCGTTGCGCGTGATTTCGTGGAGGCGCCGTCCCAGATGCTCGAGAACTGGTCAGTGATAATACTATTCAGTCGAAATATGATTAATATTTCTCAGGTGCTGGGAGCCTGAAGTTTTGAAGAAGATGTCGAGCCATTACAAGACGCAAGAGCCGCTGTCAGACAGTCTGATTGACAAGATCATCAAGAGGTCAGCCGAAAACACCCTCTCAGGTACATGTGCACTCTTTGAACTCCACACAGCCGTTACGTCAATGTCGGACTGTACTACCTCCGCCAGCTATTTTTCGCCAACTTTGATCTGTTGGTACACAACAACAGTTTGGATGTGGACACGAACCACACCAAGCTCTGGAATGACCTGAGAGAAAATATTTCACTCGTCAAAGGGGGTGAATACAAACCTGGCCAAGGTACCTTTTCGCACATCGTCAATGGATATGATGCTGGGTACTATGGGTACGTGTTTCTTTGTCTCCAGATGTGGCGACTTTTTGCTCCTCTTTTTGATCACATTGTGTGCTAGGTATACCTATTCGCTGGTCTTTGCCGCGGACATGTATGCTACAGTGTTCAAAAAGGCCCCATTGGACCCTGCGCTTGGGAAATTATACCGTGATAAAATCCTTCTCGTAGGTGGCAGCCGGGACGAAATGGACACGCTCAAGGTGCGTTGGCCAGTCGAATAACTCCCGCTCAATGACTGACGGTGTGATCGTGCATTGCGTAGGACTTTTTGGGACGTGAGCCGAACCCAAAGGCGTTTATCAATGAGATTGAAAAGGATAGCACTGCGCAGGCATCTAACCTGTAAGCGTGGCGCTGGTTAACGTGTACGATAGGGTGCAGCAATATCTACAAGCGATAAGAGCACAAGCTTGAATCCCGAATCGGTGGTGCAATATGAGACAGACTCGGAGGCATTGATCGCCCCAGGGCGTGGAAAGCTGCTGTCTGGGGTGTGATGCGAGGCGCTAAGGAAATGGGCCAAACACATGCACGCCTGCCATGCCAGATGCATATGTAGAACGTGGAGAGAGCAGGTTCTATTCGAAGGTGATAGGGCTGGGGTTTGTATCGCAGGCCGGTAGGGGAGGGGACAGGTCGCTGCCTCCCTTGACGTCACGGTTGTGGTACAGTCCAAGCACTACCTTTGAATGACTGTTCAGCCGGCGTGTCAGCGCGCAGCGACTCTGGAGAACTTTAGACAGGTCGTCAATCAGGAGCCTATTCACTCTGTGTAGGATTCCCCGCAAAATGGGCAAGGATGTCATGATGTCCAAATACGCTTATATGTCTAAGTTTTGGAAGAATACTCGAGTACTTTCACATTGGTGGATGCGCTATTCGAACCACGGTGGAAAGGGCAGGAAGGAGGTCCTGTAGCAGAAGAGGATGCCTATGTACAGGACCGACGACCGCTATATAGCCTACGCTACGACCCGTGGGAACCTGGCCTCGAGGATGCGGCGAGGCCAACACCCAGGGAGCTCCTGCTCCAACGGGTCGACGACGGCGTCGCAATGTCACGCATCACAGCTTTACCCGAATAAATTGGATGCTAGGTGACACTGTCAAGAGCGAGGACGATGAAGTAGCTTTAAATACCGAAGAGTCGGTCAAGGAGAGTGGGTTGCGTGTCGTATTGAAGAGGAATTTTGTGGTGTCACAAGCAGCATGCATACTAGATATCAACTGACTTGGCAAGACCTTTCGATCCAGGTCACCGGGTGTGTATGATTGATGACGACATTGACCAATTCGCCACTCATATACGCCCGCATGTAAACTGTTTCTCCGTGCCCGCGTTGACAAATGCGGATCAGAACCATACTATACACAACAGGGCGACGGAAAGCAAGAAGCGCCGCTCATGTGCAATGGGGCATTTACAGTCGGATACAGGCCAGGAGGGACAGCTGGGTTTGCTCTATTGTTAGGAGAGGGCCAGGACGTCGACATCGGCTACCTGAAAATTTTTCTTCGCAACACAGCCCGTTGACCTCTCCGGCCTCGTCCAAATGTCGCCGTTTATGACGAGTACGGATGAGCGAGACCTGGCAGAGTGTATTAAGTGTATCAGGATGGCGAGGTTGGCTTGTCTAAGCTGATGAGTAAATCTGTAGATACTTGGTTCACCGTTGAGATTCCTATAGTGCAGAGACGGCAGTAGTGTTTCTGCAGGAGCGTGATGGAGTGAGATTGGAATGCCCGGGAATGGTTGTGGTTCTCTATCATAATGCAATACCTAGAGATCTCCGATGCCTGAGTCAGTGGGCAGATGCTGGAAAGACGGGCAGAAAACGAAAACATAGCGCGTCATATTCCTGTGGTTTCGATTATACTAAAAGGTCGCCAACTTCCGGATGCGTGACGCTCTTACTGCAAATTTTTTGATGCTCAACTTGAACGCCCTAGAAGAGTAGGACGGCTAGTTTCCTGCTTAGTAGCAAAACCATCAACCGCACCCGGATGAAATTCAATTGGCATGTTTTCCCTTTGTCGGACGGCTTTGCGATTAGACTCGGTGCGGGAGGTAGGGATGGAGATAAATCAGTTAGCAGGCAGAAGAGTTGTGAACTGCCGTGATGATGTAATTCGTGCTCCCGGCCTTTGAAGCAGCCTCGGCTCATCTCGCATCACGTCAGGTTCCATTAGGGGCATTGCAGTACTTTTCACTGCCACTACGTTCTGACCAGGAGTCTAGAGGTTGTCTGAAGGCTATAAAGTAGTCTAAGGCGTTGGTGAGTTTTTTGGGGGTGCCTGCTAGTGAATGTTTGAAGTTCGGCTCGACCTTCACATGACTCGGACGGCAGAGTCGCATCTGCAAGTCGAATATGGTACACAGCGGGATCGTATGAAACGTTCC
>JBBPTX010000465.1:0-24057 GCA_038094595.1 Pulveroboletus aff. annulatus
GGCATAAGGCCAGATCGACTGGTATATATAGTGAAAGGTGACGTGTGACAGTAACGGTCACAGGGTCAAGGGTAAGGGTTAAGGGCCGGCGTGGTAAGCAGCAATAGAATGCGAAGGAATGCCATGGAAGGCGTAAGAAGCCACGCATGAGAGAGAAACGCAAAGTGCCGGTGCATGCGGCGTACGAAGGTGGAACACGTGTGCGATAAGACAACATGAGGGAGATAAGTGCACAAGACACGTACGTAGGGTGACGTACATGTAACAGGGACCTCGGAGAACCGAGGGGCAAGGGTAAAGGGTTGGCGCGGGCAACCGTGAGAAGAGCGGAAGAGTGAGAGTACGCACGAGAGAAAGGAGAAATAAAAGAAAAGACGTGCCCGGCACGATAAATCGTAACATTAGCTCCCGACTATGTCCGAAGCTACGGCGAGGACACACTTGCTATGTGTCCGGGGGCGGGGAGGGGGCGCGGCGGGGCTTCCCACGGGCCGGGCCGGGGGTGCCAGTGAGGGGAGATCACGGGTGTAGGCATCAAGATCGAGGAAGAAGGCGTCATATCCCGACTGGAAGCCGAGATGGAAGAGGTGGAGGCGGGCACGGTAGAGTCGATCTAGGACGGCGCGGTGGATATAGTCCGTGGGGAGGGCATTGCGCAGGGAAAGGAGTGTGGCGACTCGGTTGAGTTCCATGGCTATGTCGAAGAAGGCGGCAAGTGGGGAGTCGAGAGACGTGTATATCTCGACGGGGAGTTCTAAGTCACGAGTGGCAAAGATCTGGCATAAGGCCAGGTATCTCTGGTCTGAGAGGAGGTCGTCACGAAGACGCGTGGTGTGACGATGGGATGGGGGCGGGATCGAAGGGCGGGAGTCAGAGGGGGACGAAGACGAAGGCGACATGTTGCTGTTGGGGGGGGGCAAGGTGTCGTGGGAAGATCTAGGCGAGGTTGACCACCTTTAAGTAGTCGAGAAAGGAGTTCCGCGAGGCGTCGCGGAGTTTCCTGGCAGCTTTCTTCTGTTGGTTCTTTGGTTTCGTCAGTGACTCAGAGGGAGATAACGAATGTGGTGACTCAATAGAGTCCGTGGCGCAAGGTGGGGACGGCGGTTTTTCTTCTTGCTGAGGAAGTCCAGAGATGTCCCGAGGGACCGAGGGGGTGTCCGAGTCAGATCGGACCGCGGGTGCCGGTAGGGCCAAGGGTAGTTTAAACTCATTGCGGAGATGATCCTATGAAAGATCCAGGGGTAGTTTAGCCTCATTTCGGAGGTGACCGGTTGAAAGGTCCGCTGCTAGTTTAACCTCATCGCGGAGGTGGGGAGGACACGGGGGAAGAGGGGAAATTACCCCCCTGCTAAGGTCGTAGCCCCCTACGGCCAAAGGCGGGGGCGCGGGGGCAGGGAAGCGAGTGCGCGGGAGGCACACCCGGGCGAGGGTGACGGAGGCAGGGAGGGTGTTGACAACCACACGGTGGGTGGTTGCGCACGGGGCGTCGGGGCGGGGCAGGAGAGGGACGGAGCGAACCGCCAGTTGGCGGGGCGTCGAGGGGGAGGGCGCGGGCATGGGAGCGGGCGTCGCAGGAGTGGGGTGGGGGCGGCGGGGAAGGGGGCAGTCGGCGAGACGGTGGCCTTGCCGACGGCAGCGGAAGCATCGCCCAGTGAGGCGACACTTCATCCAGGAGGCGGGGGTGAGGCGAGCGGGGCAGACGACGTCTACGTCCATGGGTTCGGGGGCGGGGGAGGGTGGATGATCTACGTCCATGGGAACTGGGGTGGGCCGTTTAACCTGATGCCGAGCAGGGCGCGGGGATGAATCTACATCCATCGGGGTGCCGGGGGACAGTTTAACCTCATGACGGAGGTTCTGGGGGTCGTGGGAGTGCAGTTTAACCTCGTGCCGGAGGTTCGAAGATGAGTGGTGCAGTTTTACATCATGCCGGATGGTGCCGATGGCTTTGGTGCGTTCCATGTGGGTGTGGAACGTGGTAACTTTATCGATCCAAAGATCGAGGGTGGTGGGGACGTCCTCCATAGAGAGAACGTGGCGCATGAGGGGAAGGGGGAGAGCGGCCGAGTAATAGCCGATCAGGACGTTCTGGTCGGTGATGCCGGCTAGGAGGGCAGAGTTCCGGAAGTGAGCGTGGTACTCAGCTAACGGGGGGAAATATCCTTGGGATGTCGACACGATGCGCGTGTTGGAGAGCCAGGCGATAGCGTCGCCGGTGATATCCTTGTGATCGAAGGTGTCGAAGAGTTGACGGCGGAAGGCCGTCCACGTGCCTATGGTTGAGGGTTCTGAGGCGGCAACCTTGGATCAGAAGCGGGCGGCCCAGATGGAGGCTGGACCCTTGGTCATGTAGGACAGCGCGTAAGCTATCCTCTTGGGGGCGGTGTTGTAGAGCTCCATGTTGGCATGGAGATAGAACGTGACATTGTCAAGCCACTGCCTGACGGATTGGCGGTGGTGGCCAGAGAAGGGTTCGGGGGGGTTCAGCAGGAGTTCCTGTGGTGGTTCCTCGGGGGACGGAGAACGAGGGAAAGGGGGAAGGACTTCTCCCATCGTGATAGTCGGGAGTGGGGGTCGTACCGGGAGAGGTGGGGCATCGGGGTGGCGGGGTGTTGGGGACGGAGAGTCCCGGGGAGGTGGAAGGCGCATCTGCGCCGAGAAGTCGTGGGCGAGGTCGCAGGTGGCTTCCTCTTCTTCGAGGCCGAGCGGTTGCTCGTCCTGGTCTTCTTCCCAGAATCCTGGAGTTGGGTCAGCGTCAGCCGGGTCAGAGTCCGAGGTGGACCCGTGGGAGGGGGCGCGGATTGTCCATCGTGGCGGGATGGATAGTTGGCCTGGGCAGGCCGTTTCATTGATGCGCTGAAGGGCGCGGCGGGTTCGTTCAGCACTGGGGCCTGGAGAGAAGCGGGAGGGGTTCATGGCTGGTGAGGCCAGTGGGCGCGGTCATACTAAGGACCGTCGGCGGCTGGGCGACACATACTTCCCAGTGCCCCTAATCCCAAGCATATTTACACCTTAAGCCAAACGCACAGCGGGTTACTCGTATCCAAGGCTCACCCCGGGTTTCACGGCCGGTTCGGTGGATCTTGCCAAGGAATCCAAGTCTCGGCTGTACCAATGACCGACCTGGGCGTCTGTCCTCTCGAGCCCTGCGCACAACTCAAGGAATTTAATCCAAGTCTTATGCGCAGACTACGGCTCACCCGCCTCACGGCTAGGCTTCCCGTTACCCTAAGCTTCTCAGCTTTCGGGCCCACCAGGCCTCGCCCTTTACACCGTGTGCTGGCCACGGAAACCTTACCAGGGAGTAGAACCCCAGCAGGTGAGACTAACCAATACGCTCTTACTCGGGAGTTCGGATCGCCTGACCCAAGCAGTTTTCATACCAAGGGTGTCCTGTCTCAAGGCGGTGTGCTATGCCAAGAGTCGGATGGTTTTTGGATGGGGTCTTAAGGGACTGAAATTCGTGCCCGACGAGCCTTACCTTACTCGTCCCGCCGGGTTTGAACTCCAGCCCGCCTGGCTTCATTCCCTTGTTGACGCACTCAGTACGTCCTACCAGTAGACCATGTGTCCATCCGAGCGACAAGGTACTATCCTCGTGAAGAGGCGTTCTCAAGTCTCAGGATTGAATGCGGGGAGTGGTTCGCAATATCCGAGCGACAAGTTACTACCCCAAGAAGGGCGTTCATAGGTTTCAGGATCGAGTGCGGCGGGGTGAGGGGAGTCAGGAGGATGAGGGTCCTCCGGGGTCAAGGGTTCAGCGCGGGACGGCGCTAGAGGATCAGGTGGGATTCGGGTTAGTAAATCAAGATGGCGGTACTAAAGAGTACGTCGCCTTGAAGTAACTTTGAGCTTTTGTTACGCTTGGCCCGGGTAGGGTCAAGCGTAGCCCTGCAATATCCGCCTAGGCGGGGTTCGTGGGATCAACTGTTGGGGATACCGACGGTAGTAGTGCAACCTGGAGTTGCGAGGGTCTAAGGTACACCAGGGAGAAGTGTCCCGAGTGTCGAGGTTCACTCAAGAGTCGAACGAGACTCGTAGAGGTGAGGGTCAAGAGTAACGATGAGGTGTATTCGTGAGAGGAACACTACAAGTAGGCGGAAGTCTACAGGGAGCTCAAAGTTAAGGGGAAAGGCATAAGGCCAGATCGACTGGTATATATAGTGAAAGGTGACGTGTGACAGTAACGGTCACAGGGTCAAGGGTAAGGGTTAAGGGCCGGCGTGGTAAGCGGCAATAGAATGCGAAGGAATGCCATGGAAGGCGTAAGAAGCCACGCATGAGAGAGAAACGCAAAGTGCCAGTGCATGCGGCGTACGAAGGTGGAACACGTGTGCGATAAGGCAACACGAGGGAGATAAGTGCACAAGACATGTACGTAGGGTGACGTACATGTAACAGGGACCTCGGAGAACCAAGGGGCAAGGGTAAAGGGTTGGCGCGGGCAACCGTGAGAAGAGCGGAAGAGTGAGAGTACGTGCGAGAGAAAGGAGAAATAAAAGAAAAGACATGCCTGGCACGATAAATCGTAACACTTGACAACCTCATAGACAATAAGGTTGACAGAGAACGTGTAGACAACGTCAGGGGGGGCTGGTGAAGGCAAAGGCAAAGGCAACAGTACCATGGTAGGGACAGAGAAGCACTAGTCACACCTCAGATTCACACAGGCCATGTGCATCCAGGGTCCCACCCTGGCAGCTCCCAAGGTGCAACTTTTTTTTTTCTGTTTTCTGCATCCTTTTGCAAACTGCTGTAAGGTAAGTCATCACTTCGATTGACTCACAACTTACTTATTGGTGAATTACTAAGAGTGGGAAGCATAAGTGCAAGTGTGCATTCAAATCAGTTTCGAGTGCTAGATAGACTAGATATGGGCTAGATCTCACAGCTATAATGACAGATCTTGCCATGTTATACCCTTTTTCCTACTTGTTTTTGAATCAACTGGTTTGTCTGAGCAACTGTGTTCTGACTGAATGAACTGTAAAAGACAATGCCATCTGACTCAGATATGACATAACTGACTCTCCGATGCTACTGACATTACTGATGCATCTGTATGTCTGACCTCAGTTGGCTCAGACGCCCTCAGATGCCCTCAGACACCTTCAGACGTCCTCAGTAAATGTGACAAATTCCTGATGCTGTTGCCAGCATACAGGATGCTAAGGTTTGAAACTCAATTTTCTCCTTGCCGATCAAGTCACTTATCTTAGCACATTTGACAAGCATTCGAAATATGCCATGGCTGTTGGTTCAATGTGGGTAGAGTATCTATTCCCTGAATGCCACAGGAGAAGTGCCGTTAATCTCGTTTCCCAACTTGCTAGTCTTCCCCTGCATCACACCAATTGAGGCGTAACGTATCCACATCCTGTAGATATCGTGTTGTCCAGGATGTGGGACATTGGGAAGACAGTGCAAGGGTCACCTTTCCCCATCTAGGAATCTGGCGCCAGGAGCCGATCTCGGATTGCTGGCGGCGACCTTGCTGAACACAGCGACACCTGCTTGCGAAGTCACCTTAAAGGCGATCTCTCGTTTCCGTACCGCGATTGCGATCTGCATACCTCATTCTTCCGGACAAACACCGTTTCGGTTGGCGAGGAGTGGGCGACTTTTTCCGCAGCAGCGAGAATCCAGAATCGGATGCGGAACCACACTACGTGGATCGTACTAGACGGAGGAGACAAATGGAGATAGTATTCTTCACCGCCGTGTCACGAACCAGCGGACAAATTGGAGTTGCTGCGAAACGCAAGTTGCGATTTTACAGGGGCCGCCATTAGACCAGATAACGGACGAATGCATCCCCTCGTATGGTCCTCGTGGCCCAGGTGATTGGCGTACATCAATCCCGAGTCAAACATCCACGATTTCCTCGATCTACAAGATGACGATTCCCTGCTACGTGGACGATCTATATCTGGAGATCCTCGGGCGGACATGGTTGTGTGTACTGTGGTAAGTATTATGATGACTTGGCCGCTCATGAACGTCGCGTTCCTAACCAATAAAAAAACTTTTGTCGACGCTACTCCGTCGCTCAGGTTACCGTCTGGTCCAACTGTTTACCAGAGCGTGCTTCTCTCCGCCATGGCCGTACCTAGATGAGAAGATCTATTCTAGACTTCGCGGCCTATTAGGCACAGGAAGAACGCCGCTACCGACGGCAGGCTGACTCGATTTATCTCCCACGGTTGGTTCCCAAAAGAACTCCGCAGACTCGTACGTTTTAGTCTACAAAGCTGGCGGGTTCTAATGTCATGCGTGCGTTATACGTTACTTGGTTCACACACCGGTCGAAGATGCACATTACAATTATGTCAATGAAGATTGGATCCAGGTTCGTGTTCACGGTACCTTTTTCTCCCCGAAATAACGTACCATGGTTCCCGCCTATCAAGGAACGAGTTTGACATGTGAGAGATGTTCATTCCTACTCTATAGGATAACGTGAAACGAGACAGCGCCTGATGGTCGGGAGTTGCTTCTTCAACTTCTTGGCGACACGCAGAAAATGAAAGCCCGACCTCGGACGACGACTGCCTTGCGCTGGCATGTTTTTCACGTCGAGGTGTTTGTACGTCGACGATGAACTCTTCTTAGGGTGGGCTTTGAAACCCCCTCGGAAGGGTAAGAACAACAATCTCTTGATTGCGAAGTTTGGCTTAGACGGTCTAGGAGGTCACTGTGCTTTTTGGCGGGTTCCTCGGAAGTATCGTGTTCGTGCGCATGTCCTTTATGATCGCAGATTGAATGAAACCCCTGCCTGTCCTTGGTTCATCTAATTCCCTTCGCCATGGGGTATTATCCGCATGGGTCAGAGAATGTCTCGGGTGATCTCAGGTTGTCCACGTATGATGATATCATATATGATTATCATGAGCGCTCTGCCTAGGGCGGGCATGCAGCAAAGATTAGCCTGAGCAACCCCGACCCAATGCACGGTAAATATATCATGATTCCCGATTATCCACCAAACGCTTGTGAGAGCGTCTGGCTGTGACTAGTTAGTCTGGTGATCAGCCCGTTCGACGGTTTCTCACTGACCGCGGGAACCTTGTAACGGTCTGGTCAGCAGACTAGCGACTAGTACACCCGAGCGGCCATTATCTGGCAAAGCGAGGTTACAGCCACGCTGATCGCTCACCTGATCAGATCATCCCGCCAGACATTCCCAAACAGCACACTCTGGAGTCGCACCACAACATTGTCATCCAGTAGTACTATCATGACCGTCTATCCAGATTTCTTGAGCTATGTCGACACGCACAAGACACGGTTCGTCCAGCGTCTTGCAGACGCCGTCCAGATCAAGAGGTACATAATTCCATCTATTCTATGCCCATGGGGCTACCAGTACACTATGTCCTGAATCTTCCTTTTCTCCTTGTTTGCGGCGATCGTGAATCGTGATAGTATCAGTGCGGATGCGGCATATCGAAGCGAGACGATTGCGATGGGCCGCTGGCTCGACAAGCAGCTCCAAGCCCTCGGTGTGACGACAGTGCTCAAAGAGCTCGGAGAACAGACATTGCAGGACCAGCGCCTCAACTTACCCCCTGCCATCCTCGGCAAACTGGGGGAAGACCCAAAGAAGAAGACAGTGCTGATCTACGGACATTATGACGTACAACCCGTGAGTATGTTGCTCGCTCGGTATGCGTTGCATTGACTTGGTGTGGGGTAGGCACTTCAATCGGATGGGTGGGCCACGGATCCGTTCACGCTTGTAGAGAAAGATGAGAAATTATATGGTCGTGGGTCGACAGACGACAAAGGCCCGATCATGGGCTGGCTCAACGTGCTCGAGGCGCACCACGCTCAACACCTCGAGCTCCCCGTCAATCTCCGATTCTGTTTTGAAGGCATGGAAGAAAGCGGGAGCGAAGGCCTAGACGAGCTCATTGAAAAGGAAGTCGCTGCGGACGAGTGGTTCAAGGGTGTCGACTGCGTTTGCATCGTGCGTTGCCCATTTATTTTTCCACGCATTGCAGGGCCAGATGCTGAGACGTCTTGGCACAGTCGGACAATTATTGGTTGAACACGCGCACGCCCGCGTTGACCTATGGCCTTCGTGGCATCGCCTACTTTTCCATTCATGTGTCTGGTCCCGGTCAGGACCTGCACTCGGGGCTGTTTGGACGCATGGTCCATGAGCCCATGACGGACCTCATCAAACTTATGAGCAAACTCGTAGACCACAACGGCGACATCCTCATTCCTGGTATCGAAGCGCTGGTCCCACCCCCAGAAGAGGGTGAAATGTAACGTCGCCCTTTTTTACGGTCAATGCTCCTCCTTACGGTCTTCTTTAGAAAGTTGTATACTAAGATGGACTATTCCGTCGCGGATGTCACAGAGGCAGCTGGCGCATCGGTATGACAATTTCCTTCGCCCACTTTCTAGTTCCCGAGGGTCACGACTCACGGTTGTCCAGATTGCATTGTCAGACCATAAAGAAACCGTGATTATGGGCCGTATGCGTAACCCGTCGCTCTCCCTGCATGGTATCCAAGGCGCCTTTTCCGAACCAGGTTGCAAGACAGTCATTCCCTCCAAGGTGGCCGGCAAGTTTAGCATTCGGTACGTACCCGTGGGATACAAGCCGTGCGCTCGTACCACTTATCAACTCTGTTTTGGTTGCCACGCAGCCTCGTACCACCACAGACACCTGAGTTGGTCATCCCGCTCGTGACGACCTACATTGAATCCGAATTCGCCAAGCTGAACAGCAAGAACGAATTGCAGGTCGAGTATCTCCATGGGGGTAAGCCCTGGGTAGCAGACGTCAACCACTGGAACTTTGAGGCGGCGCGGAAGGCAATCGAGGTATGCCCTGCTCGTATTCAATAGTCGCAAGGCGGATCTGAGCCGCTGTATCAACCTAGACTATCTGGCACAAGTCGCCGGATTATACGCGCGAAGGGGGGTCGATTCCTGTGACGCTCACGTTTGCTGAGAAATTGGGTGTAAACGTGTTGCTACTCCCGATGGGCCGGGCGGATGACGGAGCGCAGTACGTGTTCTTCCGTCCTTGTCGTCATCGTCATCTTGTTGTTTCCGCCGCTCACACGTGTTGTGTGACTCATGCAGTTCAACCAACGAAAAATTGGACGTTTCCAATTTTATTGAAGGGGTAAGCAGTTTGGTTGTTACCGTAAGAGCGATCGGATCTTGATGGCTTGTTTGAACAGACCAAGGTGCTCGGGACATACCTGTACGAGGTCGCCAACCTTGCGGGGGAAACGTAAAGGGATCGTAGTCAACAGCTGTGAACAAGTTCATTGTGTACGACTAGGAATTTGTAAATTGTAGATCGTTTGTCTTTGTCATGCGAAATGGGTCCGAAGTTTGCGCCTTTTTATTTTCAACTCCGCGAATGTGACTGAATGGCATTTTCATCGCGACCAGACAGACTGTACGTTTCATATCGCATCGTAACTGTGCGTAGGTACGTATACTGAACCCTGTCGGTGCCGCGACCGTCGACGCGATGGCAAAGATGAACGAGGGTGGTCTGTGGAATGATGATCCGATGGTAAGTTGGATGCGTCTCATTCCTTCTCCTTTTTTTGCTCCCGAAAGCGCCCGTTATGCTTACGTCTTAATTATTGTGCTTGACGATGACGACGGTGTCGATGATTTCATCTTGATGATTCGATGGTGGCGGCGTTTGTTAGGAGAGTGGTCGGGTCGGGTCGGGAATTGTGAAGCGGGGCCCGAACGCAAAGCAGGCCAAAGTCGTACGTGATGACTGGGACGATGACGATGAAGACGATGAAGACGGGTGGGGGGCACAGGAGGAACAAGAGACTCCTCAGACGGACAAGACAAATGCGGGTGGGAGCAGAGCCGATAGTACGGCGCCGATCTCGGGGCCCAGATATACTCGGGCAGCCTTGCCACGACGCTCGAACAACGACGAAAGTACCAATATGTGGGAGGAAGCGTGAGTCCGTCCTTTTCTTATGCACCTCATTTTATTGCGCAGGTGCTAATCGTCCAGTTGGAATACCTACCATGCGTCTACAATTCATCACATCCCACGACTAGTAACAAGAGAGCGCCGATGCCCGAACTCATCGTCGCGCCTGCGAGTACGGGCCAAAGTTTTCTGCCTCTACCACCTGCAGCGCTCCAGCCGACACTGCGCATTCTGAAACGACCCTCTTCGAGTGCGAGCTCGAGTACCAATAACGTCGGACCGTCGTCGGTGTCGTCTTCTGGACCGACCTCGAGCTTATGCTCAGGCGGGACGTCACCTGTGCCATCAAGAGGCACGCTGGCCGAGCGTGAAGCCCAGTACCAAGAAGCGCGGAATCGGATTTTTGGTGACAAGGACAAGGTGGGGACAAACCCTGGCTCGATATCCAGAACGAGTTCGAGTTCAGGCGGGGTGGTCGTTCTACGCGACCCACTTGGGCCTGCATCAGAACTGGAGCTGGATCCGAGTATGGGTGGTGTGCAGGATAAGGCGTATAGTTCGGACCGACCCGCCAAGGGGTTCGGTGAGCGACGACGAGGCAGGAAGTAGAGGGAAGGGGGTTTGGTTGAAAACAACCACGTAAAATAAAACAAAATAAACGAAGAATGGCTGTATGTCTATGGTGATATAATGCGGATCTTGGAAAGCATCTAAAGGATGCGATAACATTTATTTAATGGTGGTTGACATTGACAGCGAGTTTCTTGTGTCGTGATCGCCTCTGCCAAGTTTCGGCTACCGCGGAGGTCTGGATCGATCGTGGATCAAGAGCGCACTATGGGCGCAGGTTTGCGTCAACACACGAATCTAGATAATTAAGTTTATAGGCCCCCAAACTTGCGGGTGCTTCTGGGTGTGAAACAGGATATGATATCCCAATGCTCGCCTTGCGAACCACCGGGGATAAACCGCCTTATCTCCGTGGAAATGATGCCGGTCGGACCACACAATATACGGGTTTCACAGTCACAATCATAGTTTCATCCCTGATATCGTGCGTACGAAGCACGGCGACTGAACGAGTGAAACCTGCTGGATCTTCGAGTGCACGTGACCTGGTGATAACATTTTTCGCGCTGGCTGACAGCTGTCGAGGGGGAGGAAAAGGGGGTAGGGTGGTCCCTTTCTTCTCTTCCTCAAAATTGGGTTGTTGCCCGCGGTATCTGCGCCAGTTTGCGCCCTCGCATATAGAGTCCAGAACCGAAGGGTGGGTCCTGGGAGCCGTGACGAATCGCGCGCTCCCGAGTGGTCGCCTGCTGCACGTGACCTGTTGATAGCATTCGTCATATCGAGGAAAAAAAGAAATTGTAAAGGGAGAAGGAGGGATCGCTTGGTGCAGTGGTCACCTCCGCCCGTTCTACTCCCATTTCCTCGGAAAATACAGGGCTGCCCACCCATCGGTGTCTGCTTGCGCCCTCGCAATTTCCAGGGCCAACCTGTGGGAATATTTGGATGGATTTCTTGCACGTGACTCACTGATACCGGTGTGCACACTGCAGACACGAAAAAAATTGAGACCCTGCTGCAATGGCTACCGCAACTGTCCTGCCCGCACTTCCTCACAGCTGGACCGCACCCGACGCATCGGCGTCTGCACGCACACTTGCTCGTAAGCCTTAACCTCGTCGGTGATCGCCGTCGTGCCATGCTCGCTCACGCCGAAGACGCCCAGCCGCCGTAGAACGCAAACTTATTCCCGCTGGACCTGCATACGTTGCTCACCTGCGCCGCGCGCTGCAAAACCTCTCCTTTGATGCGTATGATAAGCTGATCGAGCAAGACCGTCTGCGGCTGGAGGCGCTGCATGCGGATGGGTTGAACCGTGAAGACGATCTCGGCGTTGGGGACGAAGAAGAGTCGCCCGAGTTGTTGTTGCTCGATCCAAAGGAGTGGAAGGTCTCTTTTGTCTTTTTTTTCCCCCTCTTCACCATCCTCTCGTTTTTTCTTGCTACTAGGATGGGTTTAGCGCTTGCGCCTCATTTCCCTCTCCCACCCTTCCCTCGTTCGCCGGGTTTGACGCACCGCGGCCTTGTTGCTTCATACCCTCTGTCCAGATCGGTGCGGATACTGACGGCATGTTTTTTATAGAAACAAGATCACTATCAGGTTCTTGGGCTCTCTCATCTACGCTACCAGGCTACGCCCGAACAAATCAAAATTGCACGTAAGTATCAACACACCCCCTCGCCCCGCCCGATGCCATCCCGATCATACCTGCTTTCCACGCACATCCCACGCGTTTACGTTCGGCGCTGATTGCACACGCAGATCGCAAAAAGGTGCTCAAGCATCATCCCGACAAGAAAGCCGGTCTCTCGCACACGACCAACGACGACGGGTTTTTCAAATGTATTCAAAAAGCACACGAGGTGCTCACACATGCTGAACGACGCCGACAATTTGATTCCGTCGATCCACATTATCTTTCGCTCGAAGATGACGCCCCGACTGCGGCGGATTTCAAGGGGCCCAAAGGCGACGATGTAGACTACTTTTTCAAGATGTGGGCGCCGGTGTACGAGATAGAGGCGCGGTTTAGCAAGAAGACGCCAGTGCCGTTGCTTGGGTCGTTTGAAGATCCCAAGGACACAGTGGAAGCATTTTACGGCTTTTGGTACAACTTTGATAGCTGGCGGTCGTTTGAATATCTGGACAAGGAGGTGAATGAGGGCAGCGACAGGTCGGTGGTGGCCTCCTTGATCTCTCTGGCTTGTTCTGGATTGGGTGATTGACGAACGGCATTTGGTACAGCCGTGATGACAAACGATACACGGAAAAAAAGAATAAATCGGAGCGTGCCCGACGAAAAAAGGAAGATACAGCCCGGTTACGCAGCCTGGTCGATCTCACGCTGAGTTTGGATCCCCGCATCAAGAGGATCAAACAGGAAGAAAAGGAGGCACGGGAAGCAAAGAAGAAGAACAAGGGAGGAAACGCCGTCGCGGAGGCCAAGGCGAGGGCGGAGGAGGAGAAACGCAAGGCAGAGGAGGAAGCAAAGCGAAAGGAGGAAGAGGAAAAGGTGGCACGTGCAGAGGCGAAAAAGGCCAAGGCAGCTGCGGCGAATGCGGCCAAGAAAGCGAGAAGACAACAGCGTGCGGCGGAAGCAGAGGGAGCGTCGTGAAACGAGGTGTAGACGCAATCACCGCTGGCATCAAGGAGGAGGGGAACGAAAAGGGGTGTTAGGGACCGACGCACTGTTTCAGAGTATGAAGCATAATGGACGAGAAGGGTATATTGCCATTCCTAGGGGTGATGTTTTGATTGGGAGTGGAGATTGGAGATAGGAAAAATGCAATTTATATTAGATTTGGTGATGAGATGGGGGAAGACGCAATTTGAGTGTCGTAGGTGGTTTGCAAGCGCAAGGTGGGCCTCGTGTCCGTGACATATAAGCCATCGGATCGTGCTGAGTGTAGATTTAGTGTGTTCCTATATCAACGAGGCGCTTGGCCAGTAGCGGTATAGCCTTGACATGCTGTCACACACAGGAGGATGCAACGTTGGGGAAGGTCACGAGGCAGGAAATCTTCTCGGGGAAAACAAGAGTATAGTATTATGTGTGCCACAGGCTAGGGACGAGGTGTACAGAGAAACCAGAGACTATTATCAGACAATGTACTGGTGCAAGCGATCCGCTGGCAGAAATCACGCAGACAGTCACGCTCGGTCACTTTTGGTCACATCACGGGTCACATGTCACTTTATTTGTATCTATTTGTGTTTAGTGGCGGAGAAGCCACCGCGATTAAAGCGAGCCACGGGGCCATCGTCAACGATCGTCAACACCGTTTCTTTTTCTTTTTTATTTTTCCGTTCTTTTTTTGCATGGTGTTTAAATACCCTCTAGCCACGCTCTCGATGTTCTCCAGTTCATAGCTCGTGCTCGTCGTCGCGGGCGGTGTGCGTCGACCATCCCCCGCAGGACATATCCCTCTCATCATCCCCTCGCTCCACATCTCTCTCATAATGGTGTGTCCATCTTCTCCTCGTCGTACCGCACAGCGCCCACAACCACCCACACAGGTTCTCGTTAGCGATAAAAAATATGCGTGGTAGGCCCCCTCGCTATCACCCTTGCCTGCATCTCATCGGTCACGCCCTCGCCACAGCGAAACGTGCATAAAGGGACATCGGTCCTCGGCCTGTAAGCATACCGATCGTCCCTTGTTCGAAATCAAGAAAAAGGGCCGCCCGGTTACCCAGTGCGAGCACTGCAGAGAACTGCGCAAAACAAAACAGGTGCACGTGAAATGTCTTTGTGGTAACCAGGATGCGTCCAACTCCCTCTCCGATCCGGCCCACTCTAAAAAAGGTAAGTTTGCGCCTGCTCCGCTCACCGTCCGTCTCGCTCACTGGTACCACCTTACCGATGCTCAGGGGCAACGAAACTGCCGGCTGTGGCTGCGTTTCCACATGGTCTCCCTGAAGACCTGGAAGCGATCGCTGTGATGCCCGCAGTGTCTGACGGATCAGTGGAATCCGACCATAGCGGTAGGCTCGACATGCCTTGCTTTGAGCACTTGCGTTTACAGTATTGACTTTTCACAAGGTGAAACGTCTCCTAGCGGCTGTAGATGTAACAAAGGTGAGCAGTGCGACTGCTGCACGCCGCGCAAGCCTACCGGGCGTCGGCGCTCCTCTGTTCACCAAGACATCAAAGCGGAGCGACATTTCCCCCCCCACCACCTCCATGCCGACACACTTCATGCCGTCAAGGGGGATCCACCCCCACCCCTATCCACTCACGTCCTCGCCCGTATCGCCGAACTCCGTCCCGTTCTTCCCCGCCCCCCTCGCAATGACGGTCCACTTCACGACCCCTCTTCCAACCTACCCCACAGTCATGGTAGTCGTCACCACGTGCACGAAAGCATGTTTTTCAGCCCTTACAGCCGAGCCTATGAGCATGCCCACACGCCAGATCACCACGAGACCAAACCTATCCCGCAAGCAGGTGACACACGTGCGTCACCATTGCGTCACCAGCCACCTGTTCAGAGAGGTATGCCACCAGGCACGCACTCTGGGTTTGAAGCCTGGCAGGGTGCATCGAGTACGGGTGTCTTTCCGTCCGCGTGCACTTGTGGCGACTCCTGTCGGTGCCCGGGATGCAGTCAACACAACAATGCGCCGATCCCACCGGGTGGCGCCTACGCAGCATGCGCCAACCCCGCATCGTGTTCGTTTTGCCTCGACTGCACCATCCTTTCCTTGCCGCCAAGCTCCGCGCCACCCACTATCGACTCCGGTTCGGACTCTCAAACGCGGGAATTCGAAGAATGGCTGAGACAGATATCTGCGCCCTCCAACACGGGTGCGGTGGGAATGTCTACCGGGTTTAACCCATATGAATTGTCGATGAATCCGATGGCGGCATTCCCCACTCCGATGCCGAACCCCAATGCTAATTCCAATTCCAATTTGCAACACCATCACAACCACACGCGCCACTCTCAAACTCCGTCTTCGGCGGATTGTTGCCTCGGCCGGTGTGGTTGCCCTAGCGGTGCATGTTCCTGTTCACAACAATGTGGAGGCGAATGCGATCAGCGGTCCAATGGCCACGGTACTGGGGCACGGTATTCTTTCTCTGGGGAACGCAGCGCGTGCTGCAGTCCTCTCAGGTCCCCTGACCCATCGTCCACGAGCGTGCCCCGGCGACCTGGATCCCTCCGCGTACCGGATTACATGGCAATGACTACTGTTCGGGATGGGCTGACGGCAAGTGTGAACCGACCAAGTCCGGTTGGAGCGGGATCCGGGTCCGGTTCAAATGCATACTACCCTGATCCGCCGAGCTACTTATCCGTCGGAGATGCGCCGAGCCGGTCTTCGTCCTCTTCTTCATTATCAAGTCGGATGTCTGGCCGGTCCCCGATTAATACGGTAGGCGTTCCCCCCTCTGTTCTATTTTTAATCTGTGCTGGAATGATGGTGCTGATGTGTTGCTGCCTTGTCAGAATCCATCCGGGGTCTTTCATTCTCATGGGCTTGCGCACGGGGCGTCAAATATTGGATCCAGCAATCGGTCCCCTCAGTCCCGTCCGGCGATGGCAACGGGTGCGAGTGCAAGTGGATATGCACAACCCCAACCAACTCGCCCGGTCAGCTCTTTGACAGGGCAGTACAATGCATACCAGGGGTATACTTCTTTACAGTTCCCACAGTGACGTGCGTCAGATTTTTGTCTTGGAACCTTTTTCTTTCCTTTCTTGTGTTCTTTAAGCGCTTTTTTTTGACACGTTTATTCTTATTGCTGGATCCTGTTCACTGTGACGTACGTCAATTTTTTTTGACATTTCATTTTCACTTGCTCGTTCATGCTGATCGCGAGCCGTAGACACGGACACATGCGTCGTGCTACTTGTTCTGCTTGTTGATGATGATCTTCTTTTCCGTGACCCATGCTTTCTTCTTGTTTTTCTTGCACCATGTATTATATAGTCAAAACTTGCAATTGATGCTCGTACTTAGATGGGATCTACTTGTTCCCGATAACATGTGTGACGTCACTGATATCTCGGATTCTGTATCAGATAAGGGATGACCTCATTTATTGACAAGACCGATGAAACGGTGACCTCGAACCAGTGTGTCTGAGTATTGACACACTGGCCGAGTATGACCATTTGCGTGCATGTCGTGTATCATATCAATGATGTGGGGAACCAAGGCGAGAATGGGAATGAAAACAGGCACGTGAGCGTGAGCGTGAGAGTCCCCAATGATGGTGTTGGAGGCTACTCCGGGAGGAACAGGGCGTCCGAGAGGGTGGTACTTATGGTCTGGAACGATCAATGTGGGTGTGAGAGGTTGATGGAAGCGTGTTGTTTTCAAGTTTCGTTGGTGAGTGTCCGGGTCCGTCCCGGTCCCTGGGGGAGCCGAACGCTGACTTCAGAGCGCTGAACCAGGGGCCTCGGGATCTTGGGGTACGTCACCTCGGACCTGTGGCAGCGGAGACAAACGGTGTCGTCGTCGGCTTATCGGAACCACATCGGAACCTTTTCATCTATTCATCGAGTCTCTTCCTCCCGGAACGTTTAGAAGCGGTCCAACTTGCATCCGTCGCTCGGTCGAACCGCCGTGACCACGCGCGATCGTTTTGCATCGTTGCATCAATGGTATCATGTATACATAACATCATCTTACATGCGTTATCATATCGCGAAGGAGAACCGGATACCGCGAGTGCTGAGTGTGTGTGTTGCATTATGGGCGCAGAGTTGCCAGATTAGTTCAGGGCGGTGAGGCCCGGGTGAGGCTGTGGACCTTTGTGGCGTCGACGGGGCGGCCGCGCTGCGCAAGGCGCGGGTGCACAGGTCCGCCTTCTTGGCGCCCAAAGCCTGGATTTGAGTCAGGCTCGGACCCGACAGGATATTGTTTGGCCAGCCTCGCATGTGACTTCTGATGGAGGGGAACGGGCATCACAAATGCTGTTGCCAGATCCGTATAGCCTGTGTCGGTGTCACATTGCGTTGGACGCCTGGACCTGGACCTGGAACCTTTTCAAGTTGCCGTCAATCAGAGAACGGCCGGCGTCACGGTGCTGCCAGGATTCGCAGACTCGGTCCGTGGACTCGCATTCAGAGTGCTTGGCGGTTTTGATGTTCATGTTGGACTTGGTCTGGCGGGAATGCACGTGACGTTTGTCTCCTTGGCGTCTCACTGCGTCACTGGAAGAGATAGCTTGGGAGTGGGGATAGGGATACGCCGTTGGGATCAAGTTCATCAACTACCCTTTCCAATCACGGTCGCGCGGCGGGTCAGCGTTCAAACTGCAAGGAGATATCGAAACAATGTGGAGGCCCGCCGACGGGGGCCATAGGCAGAACCTTTGGTAGGAAAACAGTCATTCCTACTCTTCGGGGAATGTACAAGTTTCCACGTCCGTTCGAAGGCGTGATGGTCGTCGTTGACAGCCATGAAAATGGCGACGGGCATCCGAGGTAACGGTCTGATCGTAGCGTGATGATGAAACCAGGGCGAGATGTCTGGAGGATATGATCTACGGGCCCCGAGAAGGGACGTGTTTCATCCTATGTGCTTCGACTTGGAAAAACAAGTGAATACAACATAAAGTCTCCCCAAACCAGACCTTTCGCCATCAGAAGACAAGCCATTTAGGAAGGATGAAGTGGAAAGAAATCAGTGTTGATGTAACTGACGTTGGCAACGTGGACCCAGGTATTGGTTCCGCCGACTATCAGCGCAAGGTATCGTCTCCCACATACTTATATGGATGGCAGAAGGAGTGAACTCGCTCTGGACGCCAAACGTAATCTAGGACAGATTAGAAGGATGTGATGTCACGAAGAAAGGAATTTGCACCGAATCAGAAAACGTGGCACACCCACAGTCATATGTGAATGATCTGGACGTTTCATTTCGTGGCGTTTTCCAGTTGACAGGTTGGACACAAAACATCCACCCTGCAACGTTTCAAACTTTAGTCATCGGTAAGGTTCGGATAATGCTCAGTGGAGCAAGCCAGTGGCATGTGATGCATTGATCGGCAGTTCAGGTATGCGCCAGCAGCGCCACTGCTAAGTACATCTGTCGTCCGTCACTGAAGATAGGACAAGAGGCGGCGGGATGTTACTCGTCGTGGACCTGTCTCTACCCCAGGCCAGGGGTCCCCGGCCGCCACCCTCCAATGCTAATGACCACCAAGTAAGAATTGTAGGCAGGAAGCGAAATCCGACACCCTACCGCGAGCGGGAAAAAAGAAATTCCGGCGGGCCGTCTATGGCCCTATTCTCACCGGGGGATCAGAGTCTGAAGGAGGAACGGCGTTTCCAAGCTTGTGCCTGTATTCATCGTTGTTCTTTCCTGTCATAATCATTCATGCTGACGGCAGACGCTGTGTTACCAGTGTCCAATTCATTGGTTACCCCCGCATGGGACGAAAGTGAAGGTAGAAAAACCGTAACTTGGGTTACTCGAAGGTCGTAGCAGTGGAAAAAGTTCGAAGTAACCGGAGAAAAGACGTGACCACGGAATGCACGTGAGCCACTCTCATGGTAGCTCAACTCGACTAGCCAGAGGATCCAAAGGTACCCATTTTCGACATGGAAAAATTCGAGGCCAGGAAAACTGATTGTCATACCCAGGACAGACCGGCAATTTCCTGAGTCGCGCCCGGCCAGTGGCCAAGCCTCTAACTCGGGATCAGCTGTGGCAACTGCGGGACATGCACTCCGCCAGATGGTACTCCAGGTTAGATAAAAAACTAACCGTGTCATACATCAAGTAGGTTTGAGGCTACGGTGCCGCTACGTAGTAGCTGATACTACGAGCAAGCGGCAGTGGAAGCAGCGACACAACTTGAATGCAGGAATAGCGTTCGTGTTGCTTATCGGATCCTTCACGGATGGCGACGTTGGACCCCCACGGTGGATGAATTCACCGTGGAGAACCTCATGGTGGCGTACAAATCCCGGCAGAATGCGCTGAAAGGCCTCTTCCTGGTCGACGAACTGTGGGCTCGTAGCAGGCAGGAAGTCTCCCTCCCTCCCCACTCGTTGATATCCAACTGCAACCACCCAGGCCGGGGTCGTGCCAAGGCATGTCTCAGCACCTCTGCCTTCCCCAGCCAACTCGCTCGCCTAGTCTGGAGTGGTAGCCACCTAAACGGACTCGGAAGGGCGACGGTCGGGGTAGCGGTAGCCCCCTGACAAGAGCTTTCGCAGACTTGAAACCGCACCCAAACCGTTCTCCTCCCCACCCTCTGCTGCACTGTATGATGCAGCTCGCGTCAGCCCGGCTCCAATCCTCTGAGAAGAGCGCTCGACGGAGTCAGCACGATGGCACTAGCAGCCCGAGACGTCCCTCTTCGCACACAGACTCACCACTGGGGCTCTTCGGGCCCCAGCCTCACACCGGCAGATTCACATTCCCTAGTCTGACTCTTACTTCTTCAGTTCGTCATCCACATATAACTTCCTCATGCCAAGCACTCCGCCTCAGGCTGACCTCCTAGTGATTAGAATCAGCATCGGACCAGTTGAGATAACGCGCCTGGCACGTTTCAAATGTCTTGACTTCGTATGCGGCCCTAGTGGCAGTACGAGGGACTGAGGTAAGATAGTTACAACTTGAAAAAGTCACACAAACCTACTTCGCCGTTCCAGCACCCACTGAAAACGAGAGTGATTTTCCGAGTTTTATGCTACTACTAACTTACGATGTGATCTTCCATATGCTCCGCGAAAACTATCGAAGCCACTGGAATCACGACCATGAGCTGGTTGCATAGGATCCATAGATTGCTCAGGCCGCCGGCCCAGAACTGCTGCCAATTCTTATAAATGGTTCTCTTACCCGACCCCATAGTAGTATATGGTAAGTTCTAGGACTTTGCTCTACCTGTCAACTATCACAATACCTGCTTAAGGTGAAACTCCTGGTATTTTTAACGCACCCATTCTCTGTCGCAACGTTCTCTCGGTTCAAGCTGTGCAAGAAAACTATATTGGATCCAGGCTGGCTACTCATTTTGTTTCCTCCGTCGTTTACGGGGACAATTTCATCGTCAATCTCGTTTCCAGGCAGTCAGAGTTGACAAAGGAAGAGAAGTTGAAAAGGGAAGTTGGGGACACAGTTCAATAAGCTGAAATACGCTCTCTATTTCGAAGGGAAAGTAGATGCGACGATAAAGGGGAATTTGGGGACATGAACGACAAGTTTGATCTCGTAAGTGCTCGTGTTCAAATTCGCCACAGTTGAGCCTTTTGTCATAGGTCCATAGCGATGTCACTTTGGATAAGATTCTAATCGACCCCCTGGATGTCCTGCATACATTTCTAGACGCCGCTAACCTCATCAGTAAAAAAGTGGTCCTGATATTAGCTACGTTTCAGCCCGTCCTCCCGAAGTTTACTAGCTCGACGAAGACTTCGCGGATGTCCTCTTGGCGTTCTCGATGCTCAACGGTCTCAACAGCCGTTTCTCGGGCTTACAGGATAATACCAAACGCTTTATTCCCGAGTTGTCTGGGGTCACGCGTATCGTCGCTACCTTGTTCATCGAAGACAACAGTACGCTACTCCTGTACATGAAGGACACACGGGTAGTTACCGAGACACCAAATGTCGTAAAAAACGTGATTATTGGTGCCCAGTTCTCTCGATTCGAGTGGATAATCTCTACTTGCAGAAAATTGAGGCTGTTATAGCTCCTGGGGGTATCAATGGCTCATAGTCTCGCCGTTCTCGTCGCTGTGTGGGTTCTTCTGACTGAACATGTTCGGAGGAGTGACTTCCAAACTATATCTGCAACCATATCAGGGTGGGTTTGAACAATCTATATGTAGCCGTTGATCAAACAGTCGCGACACAGTATATCCAGAATGCATACAAAGTGTCCTGCTTCCGGTGCACGAGTTGCGCTTGCAAAATTTTCCAAACCTCCCGACGCATTATTAAGCACATCTTGATGCCATTCACCTGGTCTACGAATGTCCTTTGTTAGCTCACGCCATTTAGTGAATCAAAAGCACTGACAAAAGGTCTCCACCCCTACCATACGTGATATGCGTAGGAATCTTTCTCAGTATGTGCGGCAATAGTCTATATGCGGCGCTGTGCGACCGGTGGTCCCGGAAGGAGGCCTGTTGTGATCATATTTATGATGTTATCATTATGATAAGATTAATATGGACCCACAGCTTCTTGTTTTCTCGTGCACTTGAGCGTCACGCCATCCTTCCGATCTGGGTATTCGGCGGTTGGCAGTGATCGAAGACCATGCTCCTGTTCGTGTTTTCTCTGATCCTTCCAGGCACCAACGACGTCAGAAACGTGCTTACCACGTATATCTTTAGGACACGGTCATCCCATTTCCGCCACGCGGACCTGCTCTTCAACACCTCGTATGCCTCTTCTTTGCTTTTCCAACAATCTCTCCTGTTTTCTGCGCCATGTACAAGATGCAAACCAAATTCTTGACCATATTCCCCCATAATGACTGGCTCAAAAAGGTGCATCGATGAGAATTTGACCAATGGGAAATAGGTGGTAGATAACAACCTTCAAGTTGCAAACGTGATTCGTGAACAATGTGTTATGGAATTGGACAATGTTACTTAGGCTGAACTCACAGTGCGACAGCTCCCAGGCAATGACCCACCGCCACTAAATTGCGCTTCGAAAAGTCCACCTCTACACCTCTACCAAGCCCAGTTAGGAATGCGTGGACGCTCCGCGCATAATCGTCCCACAAGACTAAGAAACACCCAAAACAAGAACAGGAAATGTTCGTTGATGAGGGTCAAGAATGGGTGGTGAATGGAGAGTGGTGACGCACAGACATGGTATCCCCACGCAAGGACCTCCTCATTCATGACGGCCGCATCACCATGATTAGGTGCGTCAAAAGTCCACATGTCCTGGAAGCGAAAAGACCCGGAGCGCCCTCCGGTATTTCGCTCCCGCTCGAACAGACGGTGTATGATGGGTTCCCAGTGCTCCTTGTGAAACCCGCCCGCATGTGCGAATATGAGCGTCAGTTTGTCTCCTCGCACCTTACCATTATCAAGGTTTATCTCCCTTGAGTCCACATCTAAGCCTTCGTTTGCATAATTCTCCAAGTCTGAGTCCAAGTCTGTCTGGACCCAGTAACGCTTTGCGCTAACCAGGAAAGGTAGGTTGGGCCTAGGATCAAAAATGTAGCTCTTTGAGAGCACCTCCTTGGTGTTGCTGGTCATAGGAAAGGATGCGACCATGGGGGTAGGCGTATGGTCTCACCATTAGAGGCCCTCTGCTTAATATACCCATGCATTTACAGGGTGAATCCGGGGCCATCCATACCGCTTCTGAGGTTGAATGTCGAGGCTAAAACTTCGAATCTGATAGTTCGGTTATGGTTAATCGGCCCAACGGGCATCTCTGTTACTAAACTTACGTTCTACGAGTACTCGCTGGCAAACGCGCAAAACTTCAATTGTTGCTTGTTTCATTTAACCACCTTTGCATGAGACCAACTTCAAGCAACTTGGTCTATAAACAATAAAGCTCTCACTGAGAGCCAGGTGGAGCCCGATAGGGAAACTTCAATGGTATTCCGGGAATGTGCACAGCCGTTAGGATTTGCTACAAATCGAGTTTAGGCCCACGCAAGCCCAACTCACAGTCTGGCTCATTTAGTTAGTCCGAGTACCAATCGTAGTAAGCCTGAAAACTAAGCGGTGCCTCAAGGTTTCAATTTAAACTTCAGGTTGTACTATCGCATTTCAGCTGCTTTTACTGGAGCTGCCAGTGCCTCCCACCCTAGTGCTTGTCAGGAACTTGAAAGTAGGTTTAGTCTCAAGTAGTTCAAATCTGAGCACTCAGGCTGGCGGTCGCCAGCTTTCAGCTAACGGCTAACGGACCAAACTGAACAAAAACTAAATGGCTTTTTTGGCGTTCCTCGGCTGCTGAGCGCAGATATCGGATCATGTCATAAGAGACTCTCAAATCGCGACTATTCTACTCAACTTAACTTAGCCGAGCTCACCTTGCGAAGCGAAGTGAAGTGCGTGGGAATGCTGAGAATGAAGTTTACAGTTCCGACTGAATCTTTGGCTTAATGTAGAGCTCCGACCAAATATAGATGCGGAAGGAGAAAAAATCCCCAACTCCAAACTATGTCGCAAATTTTTTAGAACTATGGTAATGGTATGGTATTAGAAGAGAAAGTAATCATTAAATTAACTCAGAAGTGCCAATTGCGTTGGCTGAAACCTTGCTTGACGCTGTTTGTTACTTGTATTTGAAAGGAAGGAGTTTCTGCGGTGAGTTGCAGATGCGCACCAAAAAAGGAAGGAGTTTCCGTGGTGAGTTGGCTTCCCACGATTATGAGTTAGAAAAACCTTAAGGTAATAATGGCCATATTTGGCACCATGACCATGACCATAGTTCTAAAAAATTTGCGACATAATTTGGAGTGTGGGACTTTTTTATCCTTCCGCACCTACGTTTAGTCGGAGCTCTAAGTTAAGCCGCATTTGGCAGGCTAAGATTCAGTCGGAACTGTAAACTTCATTCTCAGCATTCCCACGCACTTCACTTCGCTTCGCAAGGTGAGCT
>JBBPTX010000466.1:0-24045 GCA_038094595.1 Pulveroboletus aff. annulatus
ACGAGATGGTCATCCTGGGCACTGTCAGTAGTAGAAAATGTAGAAATGTCATCAGAATTGGAGTCATCACTGGTAGCGTCGGCTTGTATAGTTGAATCGTTGTCAACATCTTGAAAGGTGGGGCTGCAATTCAGGCTAGATGCCCTTTGTATGGCCATATCCCAGTCAGTGTACACAGATTTCGGGATGGAAATTTGGGAAGCTACGGAACAATAATGACATAAGGAGGGTTTGTGAAAAAAAAAGTATGTGCCGATGACGATGGAAAAGGTCGTGAACTTGCGGCCAGGTGTACCTTTTACTTCATCAAGCTCCTTGCCAGTAATTGTCAGCCGAGTGAGGACAAAGTGTCGTTGACACTGTGAGTTGAGAAGAACCCAGTGAATGTCAGGGATACCGTGACGAGCGTCAAGCCACTCGAATGGCTTTGGGAAAAGACATTGCAACCACAAGTCAATGTCGACCATTGACCACAAAACATTGAATTTGACATCTTTTTCACCATCTGCGCTGACGAGCAAACCAAACTGACGGTATTCTTCCAGCTTAGATTTCTCGGGTTTCTTGCTTATTTGCAGCTTCCCCATCTGATGTCCGAGTGTTCAAGTTAGCATGCATTCAAAAAGACTAGTAGACTCACCAAATCAAGTCCGTGCGGGATCATCACCAGCGAGCTGATTTTGGGCATGAGAGCCACTTGAGCCAACACTTCTGCCCTAGATAGTTGTTGGTATATCAGTGATATTCATACACCTATGAAGTTTCATAGTATGTACCCTTGGGAGTGTGGAAGACGTCCCAGCCATAAGCTTGTGAGACCCAGAGAATGTCACATTGGTCACAGCAGATGTCATTCCACCAAGTCGCAGACAGAGTCGCATACTGTATTTGTCAACGATGGCCCAGACTGTGTTGTTGGACGTCAATGGCGGTGCAGAGGTAGTTAGTTGTGTCGTCGACAGCGGTGCAGAGGTAGTCCGTTGTGTGTCACTATTGGAGCAATTAGTAGAGTCATGCAAGTGTGGAGGAATGATTGGGGGGGGGATCAGTAGGGAAACGATGGCAGCACTGCTTTTGGTGACAAGACAAGCAGCGGCCCTTCTCCCGTTCAATGCCAGGGATGAATTGAGTGCAGATATGCGAAGTTCGCAATGGTTGATCTGTCAACTCAAATGGCATTGGAAAGGAGTGGAAAGGGTTGGGATGTTGCCACAAAGAATGACGTTGCCGGCTGTTACGAATTGATTTCGTGCTACTGACATTTTCACATTTTTCCTCTTTATCTAATCTTATCTTCCCATGATCTTATCTAAGATCATTCCCTTTGCTATTCCTTTACCTTCTTACCTGATTAGATAAGATATGATGTCATCATGACATCATTGGTCTAGGTGCCTCACCTTATATGCATTACTTTAATCCCCTTGCTCTAGACCTATCCCTTCACTTTCACACTTCCATTCCTTTCATATTTGCCTCACCTTAGCCAGCATGTACACTGCCCTACTCCACACATACGTCATACCCTTTACCATACCCTCTACCCAGCTGACTTAGAACATTGTATCTCCTACTGTACTATAGTGTATAAATACAGGGAACACTTGGGGATACTTCCCTAAGTTGTGTTACGATTTGCTCGTAGGACGAACACTTTTTCCTTACTTTCTCTTTCAGACTAAATACTTTTCATTTCTCATGCTTAAACTCGATCCTTCCATGTCATTCCATGACATTCCATACGTCTCGTAAGCGTGCCTATCCTCCACTGTGCGGGTACTCTTTATCTTCTAATCTTCTCATGCCGCATGCACCGGCCCTTAACATCTCTTTCTCATGCGTGGTTTTGCCATTGGTTCCACTATTTCGTGTCACTTCCCACGCTGACCCTTAACCTTTGTGACACATAATTGTCACATTTCCACTTCACTATATAAACCCTTCAACAGGGCTTCTCGCTTCTTCTCCTTAGCTTAGTTCTACCTATGGCTTGTTGCCTAGTTAGCCTAAGCAATCCATTGACCTTACTCCTAGAGTCTTCGTTCTACCATTAAGTGAATGCTTCACACCACGGCTTGACCGCCTTCATGTGTCCTTACTCTTGATTCCCCTTTGACCTGCTTGCCAAGCTAGGCAGTGGAAACCCCTGACCCATCTCCACTTCAGACAGTACTCTCGACCCAGCATCCCCACGGCTGGTCCTACATCGTCAAATGTATAGATGACCGACTCCTCGACCCTGCTAGGCATTAGTAGGTCTACGCGTGACCACATCCATGGCCACGTGTAACAAGTTGTTCCACCTTGATACTTTCCTACTCTTGCCCAAGTCAGATCCAGCTCCACTTGTGAACGTAACGTCACAGCGAGGTCACCTCTCCCTATTCATCCGAATATCCAGAGCAACTCAAGAGTTCATACTTACGCCTCCCCATTCATCTTATCTGTCTCCCCTAGACTGGTTACGATTCTTGTCTCACTCTCTGATATAGATAAGATCTAGTTCAGTCTCCCTCACTTCAGATTACATCGAAGAGAGTAGTCGCTTCACTGGCCAAAGGTCTATATATATTGAGCTACAATTCACCGCTTTCAATCATGTGGATATGCATCATTACGTCCAGACCTTGTGCCCACAACACGCTGCGTGGCCACCATACTTCAAATGGAAGCTCTACAGCATAATCGTGCCTGCCATGCCCAATGGTAATTAGTTCAACTTCAGGGTATGAATCACCTGTCCACTCTTCCTCAGCAACTCCATAACCCAAGAGGATAACCCCTTATTGTTGAGTTTCTTGGAGGGCAGCCCTGAACATGTCATAAGCTTAAATGGTATGAAAAGGGATGGTCGTCAACGGCACGTTGACAGCGGCATGCCTAACATGCCTGCTCTGCTCAACAGCGATCTCCGAGTCTGAGTCAGGTCCTGGGTTGGCACTGTTGTCCGATTCGCCCGAGTCTGATCTGGCATTCGGGTCAGGGTCTGGACTCTCTGGCAGCACATAAACACTGTGCTGAACTTCGGATAAAAATCGCATATCCTACGAGTAGTAATATTTGGTCAGCATTAAAAATTTGTATGATGGATGTGACTTACCAATGGTGACTGATTATGACCTTGTTTAGAGATCAGGTGGTGGTTCCAATCACATTGAAACTGCCGACAATCTTCATTAAGATCTGCAAGAAAGAGATAATGTATCAGCCACAAATGGCTTGCATCACTCGGGTCAAGCATGTGGACATCCTCGAGACGAATGAAGAAGGCCCTCCAGCGGCGCACGAAGTGGATGCCAACATCCACCCAAAGCCGCTCAATGCGAGAGTTCCGAGTTGATCGTCCCCACAAAAAAGAGGACTGATTAGGACCACGGTGTCATACCATCCAAACGGCAACATCTATATTCTCGCCACCTCAATCTCCGCGAACATGCAAAGGGACTCCATACGTGTTGGTAGCACCAAGGAAAAGATCGAGTACAGTCGCCGCGTGGTTGTTTGTGTTGGCCTGTAGGCCAACCACCTATTGAACATAATACATGCATGATCCAAGTAAAAAAAAAACTACGTGAGACATACCGTACGACAATATCCGTCAATCATACCATGAATTACGACACCCCATCAAATCAGTTTGTGGTGGCCATCAATATGCCACACGTAGTTAGACTGGGGAGACTTGTACACCCATCATCGGATCACACCTTGATAGTGAATGAGTCGACCAAGTGGATTGACACGCTGCATAGATGATTGAATGTGCTCGCGTTGTACATGTATTCTGTGTGACTTTAAAAAGGCAGAAATGAAATGGAGACCGGCATTTGGGCGGTCCCGCTTGTAATATTGAGTGAGGTCATCTAGTTCCTGGTCTGTTATGTCAGAAAATTGTTTGGACAGGTTATTTGCCTTTAAACGGTTGTGTAGCATGTTCCGATGTACGCCTACATTTTGAGCAAGCGTTTTTAGTGGGATGCGGCGGGTTGATGACACTGCATTAGCCAGCCACTCTATGTCAAATTCTAGAGGCGGACGACCACGATCTGGGCCAGACAACCCGGATGTCACTGGGACAACATAAATCAGCTCGGTTTCTGACTGATCCCTATCACAACAGGGTAATTAGTACACAGCCAAGAGCATAAATTATGTAAGGAACACAGGACGTCCACGCGCCGAGCACAGGTTTCCTCGTGTTGATCGCACCTTCACGCCTTCACCTTGTCATGAAGTCACCCGCACGACTTTGTTGCCACTCGTCTCAGTTCCTTTGTAGTTCGTCATAGATTCCTTTCCTTTATGCCCTTTTTCCTTCTTATGCTTACTCCTTTGTCTCCGTCGCGACTATGTCATCGTTTCTCTTCACTATATATACCCCTCATCCATGTACCCTGTTTCCCATTGAATAGATCACCCAGTTCAAGTTCCCTCTCGACTGAAGCATGAAGCCCAAAAGCATCCGCGAACGATCCCACACTCCCAGCATGTATCTATCTTCCCATTCTTACTGATCATCCGTCCCCTACAGAACTTGCCTCATCGCCTCGCATGACGAAACTTAGCCTTACAAACATTGGAGCCCACCGCGAGGGGATTGGTTTGATCAACCCCCTATTTTTTTAATATTCCAAAATTCCACTAACCCATCACGACAACGCGTCAGTCCCGCCAAAGCCTGCCCGAAGACGAATCGAAATCCTCGACCCATCAGCAACGACTAGAGCCGCCGCACGATGAGCCACACAATTAGCAGCTACCGAATTCACATCAAGACCAGCCGAGCTAGATCAGCACGTCCCCAGGACATTCGCCACCATCCCATATACACAAGAAGTTTCCCCGCCCCTATCGTCCTCACAGCAAGAAGACTCACTCGATAGTGACTCAGAGGAGAGCGTTCTCCTCGCACTTGAGTCACCGACACATGTAGGGAACCTCGTCCCTGCTCGTTTTTCACTTACCCTGTCGACACTATCTCCTCCGTCTCACCCTTTACTGACAGATTTTCAGCTCGTGCCAGCCCATCCCACCCCTCCAACGTTTCCGCATCTTCCACCTCTGCCGACCCGACCTTCACTAACAGCACCGCCAGCTTCCGCCTTGATCCCGCCATCAATCCCACCAACCGCTATAGCTCCATTGCCACCACTTGCCACTCTTCTGCCGCTTCCACCCGCTGTCATTTTGCCACCGCCACCAGCCGTCATGCCACCGACAGCCCCGCCTCAGATACCACCCGCCATGGTGTCCACCACAACAATGAAAGGAATAAATGCCATGCCGGCACCTACCTCTACAAAAGCCCCATCATTTAATGGCGAAACATCTGAGCTTTTTGAGTTTTTCGAATATTTCGATGATCTTGCTGATTCCTGTGCTCTAACTGACCCCGAAAAATGCAAGCTCGTTGTCTGCTATGTTGACAAAGGTACTAAGCGTTTCTGGGTCACGCTTCCCGGTTTCGACACCCATGCCTACGATGACTTCAAGAAAAGTGTACTCGCACAATACCCTGGTGCCGAGAAAGGCATTAAGTATACTCGACGAGACCTCGAGATTGTTGTCGCTTCGCCTACTAACGATGATATTTCTACCGAAACGGAGCTTCTACACTACTACCGACGCTTTCGACCTGTTGCCGTTTGGCTCGTCACCAACAACAAGATCTCGAAACATGAACGGGACCGGTATTTCTGGCAAGGACTACCTGCATCCGTTTGCCGAGCCATTGACCGCTGCCTCGAATTAAAAGATCCTGACTACTCTCGAGACGAGCCAACTGACTTCGAGAAGGTTCTCAAGGCTGGACATTTTGTCCTCTCGGATGATGCTTTCGATGCCGACCTCAATGATCCAATCAGTGCTCGCGTCAAGTCCTTGCAGGATGGACACTCCACACTGGCCGACACCTGTTCTTTGGTTCGTGCAGCCTCTCGTGTCCCACAACTTGACTCAGACGATAAGGACAAAAGGGACACTCGTCGCAAGGATGCCCCAAAGGATGTTCGCACCAAGATAGTTACATTCGAGCCTGGTGTTCTCTCTCGATCGCAAATGGACGAAGTCGAGGATTTGGCCTGCAAGATGCATACCCTCGATATTACTGATGTTTCCTATTTGGCACTGTACACTCGACTCGTCTGTCTGTCCCCTGCCACCGCCCAAGTCTGAACATCACCCTCAACTCGGCAACAACGTACCAGTGCCAACCTGACATCTTGATCTCACCTTTCGACAATGGCCACCCTACTGTGCTATATGTGTGGAGGAGATCACCTCGTCCGCAACTGCAAGTGTGTTGAAGATTATATTCGAAAAGGGTGGATTATCTGCAACAACGGCTTCCTCAATTTCACGAATGGCAGCCACATCCGTCAACACCCCACAATGAATCTATTCAAGGATACGATCGAGGACTTCTACCGCCAGAAAGCCCCCTCAACTGCTTCGTCCGCCACTGAATTCAAATGTGATCCCCTGCCACACATGGCACAAGTCGCCACCAATCTCCTTATCACGCCAGATCCAGACGCCTTCCTTTTTGGCTGCAGCAAAGTCGCCAACAATCACGTGGTCATTGTTGAAGTACCCGACAAGGATGAGTCCAAGGTTCTCGCGATCACACGTTCAAAATCCAAGGCTGCCATGAACACGCCTGCTGCCCCGAGCCCAAGCCCCAAGCTGACCACGACACCACCTGCTGGGACAGCCAGTACTCCACCTACCTCACGTGAAAACTCAAATGGGTTCTCTAAGCCGATTCCGGCCTTTTCGTACGAGTCCAAAGCCGCCTCTCCGAACGCCTCCAGCTGGATCTATTGACAAATACTCTTGACCCCAGTCCCGAATGTCACTGTGGCTGACCTCCTCGCCATCAGCCCTGATCTTCAAAAAGAGGCAGTGGAGCACTGCCACACACACTGCATTCCTGCCAATTCAGGTACGACGCCTGTCACCACCGCTTACACAGCCATGCCTCCAGTCCAGATCGAGCATGCCACGCCTCTTCGTGAGCTTGCCATTACCCTCAATGGCACCCTCGAGGAACTTGCCCTGCTTGATGAAGGATTGGAAATCGTTGTCATTCGGGAAGATGTATGGAAGAAGCTCAGAGTTCCGATCAACGACCATACTGGAATGACGATGCAGACTGCAAATGGGTCGACTTAGCCGATGAAAGGATGTATTGAAATGCTGGAAATTGCTATTGGAGATCTCAAGACCTGGGCACATGCTTATGTTGTTCCAGATGCCCCCTACTGCCTTCTGCTCAGACGTCCATGGCAGCGACTCGTTCGACTCACCAAATTGGAAACCGACGACAATGTTCTTGTTTCGATCCACGACCCACTTGACCACAGCCACCAGCACACTGTCTCCACCACGAAACGCCTGTTTCCAGGAAAGCCACGCGACACCATGATGCTCACGACCTGGTCCGGCGCGATATCCTCACTCACTATGTGTTCACTTGCAAATTACCAGCTTCAGCAAACCTTCAACATCGACCCTATTCGACACGTTCTTGCCTACAAAAAGGTCGAAAATCGAGTCAAGCCGGTTGCTACTACCATGCCGCAACATGCCCGCATCATCCGTCGCTTTCCAGAAGACCCTCTTGCCAGTCTTCCCCTGCTTTCCCCATACCCGCCTGCTTTCATTCCTGGTCACTGTCTTACCCAAGATCGCATTGACACACTTAGAATATTCACCAATGAGTTTCTTTGGCCCGAGGAATGCAAGCTCGCCACTCAAGTCCTTCTCAACAACGAACTCAGCCTCGCTTGGGACGAATCGGAAAAGGGACGGTTTTGCGATGACTACTTCCCTCCTGTTGTCATTCCCACCATTGAACATACGCCCTGGGTTCATCGTCAGCCGCCAATTCCACCTGGTGTTACGCGTGGCCGGGGGTGTGGTCACGCGTAGACCTACTAATGCCTAGTAGGGTCGTGGGTTTAGTCGTTCGTGTTGACGATGACATAGAGCCAGCCGTGGGGATGCTGGGTTGAGAGTACCGTCAAGGGTGTTGACGGGTCAAAAGATAAACCGCTGCCTAGCTTGGCAGGCGGGTCGTGGGTTCGAGGGTAAGACACACGAAGGCAGGTGAGCCGTAGCGTGAAGCGTTCACTTAATAGTAGAATGAAGACTAGGGAGCAAAGGCAAGTGGATTGCTAGTACTAACTAGGCGACAAGCCGTAGGTAGAACTAAGCTAAGGAAAAGAGGAGACGTCCCTGTTGAAGGGTTTATATAGTGAAGTAAAGGTGTGACAGTTACGTGTCACAGTAGATAAGGGCCAGTGTGGGAAGCGGCGTTAGAAATAGAAGACCAATAGCAAAACCACGCATGGGAAGGAAATGTTAAGGGCCAGCGCATACGGCGTGAGAAAAGCAGAAGATAAAGAGTACTTGCGTGGTGGGGAATAAGCACGCTTACGAGATGTATGGAATGTCGTGGAACGACATGGAAGGAATGAGGTAAAGCGTGAGAAACGAAAAGTATTAGTCCGATATTGATAGAAAGGAAAAAGTGTTCGTCCTGCGAGCGAATCGTAACATTACCCCCTTAGTATCCCGAAGCTACAGCGAGGATTCCTTACAAGTCCCGAAAAGCGGGTCCCGGGGAGCCGGTGATGTTGGCGTAACCGACATCATCTAGTTCATCTCTATCCTCATAAGGAGAGGGGGCGCAAGGTGAGGATGGCGCAGGGTGGTAAGACTGTTGGGAGGAGGAAGAAGATTGATGAGAGATGTGGTGAGGGGTGGCTCGACAGACAATTTGTCCATTGTGGAACGCGGCTTGGGGGCGGCGCGGCGTAGACGTAGACGAGGACTGAGCACGAGGGGAAGTGAGGCGAGAGGATCCTGGGCAACGGGCAAGAGAATGACCAGGTGCTTGTCGACGGCATCCAGTGCAGACGTATTGTCTGCAGGATAGTTGAGTATGTCTGAGACAGTGGCACTGGAAGCACTGTTGATTGAAATGAGGATGGCCAGGATAAACGCGATCTCTGCCATTTTGACCAGTCCACCAGTCGTTAAGGGTTTGCCGATGGATAGGCGACCCGTCCCTTAGGACTTCGTTTCCAAGTCCTCAACCAGCGGCGGCTAGGTCTCGGAAATGGTTATCGACGTCGAGAAGGAAAGAGTCATAGCCCATTTGGAAGGCGTGTGAGTACAACTGGTAGCATGCGTGGTAGATAAAGTCCTGCATGGTCCTGCCAAGCATGGTGTGAGGGAACACTGGGCCAGAGCTGGAAACAAAAGCGGCGATGTGGTTCAACTGCATCGTGGATTCGAACCAAGTAAAGATGGGCGAGCCATCAGAAGAATAAACACTAATAGGGACCTGAAGGCGGTCATCAGACATAAGAGAATGAAAGCGAACATAATGCTCATCGGTGAACCGTTCCTCCCAGATTCTGCCAGTGTGGCGGTGACTAGAGACATCTAGTGGGACTTGGAAGTCCCATCCCGAATGGGCGACGAGGGAGTCCGAGCTGGGTGCACGGACAAGTTGGGGGCGGTGCACGCCTAGAAACGAGAGTGGTCCAGGAGAAGGTTCCCGATGGGGCGGAGGTGTAAACGATGGCGAGGATTGGATCCTGCCCGAGACGGGGGAGACGTGGGATTGGGGAACATCACCAACAAGAGTGGCGAAGTTGACAGGCTGAGGGGCAGCGGGGCGAGTAGGAGAGACCCTCTCGGGGTTGGCAGAGGGAAGATGGATAGTGCTGGGGTTGGTGGAGGGTGCGGCTGCAGGGGTGTCGACATTGGGGAACTCGATAGCCATGAGGAGGAGATGGAGAGGATTTATTTGCGTCGTGGTGGGCGAGCGGGCGAAGGAGAGAAGGCTCGGGGGTGTCGTCTTTTATAATCTTCCAACAATTCCGACGAATGTTTCAAGTTCCGCTCGGGTTCCCAGGAATCTTCTTCGGTGGAGTACCCTTTCCATCAGATCAAGTATTGACGGGCCGACGGCATACCTCGATGCCATACGATTTGTTCTATTTCATATTCCTCTTATCCTTCGACAAGATCCGGGGGTGGTGTAGGGAAGTTCGGGCCGTGTACATCGTTTTCGCGATAGGGTGATAACAGAGAAGTGTTACGATTCACTCGCAGGACGAACACTTTTTCTCTTTTATCAATATTGGACTAATACTTTCCGTTTCACACGCTTAACCTCATTCCTTCCATGTCATTCTACTACATTCCTTACATCTCATAAGCATGCTTACTCCTTCACCGCGCAGGTACTCTTCTTCTTTCTGCTCTTCTCACGCCATATGCGCCGGCCCTTAACGTTTCATTCTCATGCGTGGTTTTGCCATTGGCTTTCTATTTCTACCGCTGCCTCCCATGCCGGCCCTTAATTACTGTGACACGTAACTGTCACACTTTTACTTCACTATATAAACCCTTCAACAGGGTTGTCTCTTTTTCTCCTTAGCTTAGTTCTACCTACGGCTTGTCACCTAGTTAGTGCTAGCAAATCCACCTTGTTCCTCCTTGTGTCTTCGCTCTACCATTAAGTGAGCACTTCACACTACGGCTCACCCGCCTTCGTGTGTCTCTACCTCGAACCTTTGACTCGCTAGTCAAGCTAGACAGCGGTTTATCCTTCGACCCGTCAAAACCCTTGACGGTACTATCGACCCAGCACCCCCACGGCTGGTCCTACATTGTCGTCAACACGAACGACTGAACCCTCGACCCTACTAGGCATTAGTAGGTCTACGCGCGACCACACCTACGGCCACGCGTAACACTTTTTCCTTTCTATCAATATCAGACTAATACTTTTTGTTTCTCATGCTTTACCTCATTCCTTCCATGTCGTTCCACGACATTCCATACATCTCGTAAGCATGCTTATTTCCCACCACGCAAGTACTCTTTATCTTCTGCTTTTCTCACGCTGTATGCGCCGGCCCTTAACATTTCCTTCCCATGTGTGGTTTTGCTATTGGTCTTCTATTTCTAACGCCGCTTCCCACGCCGGCCCTTATCTACTATGACACGTAACTGTCACACCTTTACTTCACTATATAAACCCTTCAACAGGGATGTCTCCTCTTTTCCTTAGCTTAGTTCTATGTACCTACGGCTTGTCGCCTAGTTAGTGCTAGCAATCTACTCTTGATTACTCCTTGTGTCTTCGCTCTACCATTAAGTGAGCGCTTCACACTACGGCCTACCCGCCTTTGTGTGTCTTCACCTCAAATCTTCGACCCGCTAAGCCAAGCTAGGCAGCGGTTTACCCTCTGACCCATCAAACCCCTTGGTGGTACCTTCGACCCAGCATCCCCACGGCTGGCCCAAACATCGTCGTCAATACGAACAATTGAACCCTTGATCCTACTAGGCGTTAGTAGGTTTGCGTGCGACCATACCCATGGCCACGCGTAACAAAAGAACTAAGCTATCTCCTCGTTCGGGTACTACCACGTACGCTGCCCACCATAGCTTCCCACCGAAACACTAGAACCACTGATCCACGTTGGAACCCTCGAGAACCTCCGCGCACTTCGCACTCTGACTCCTCTGATACTCCCGACGATCCCAACCAAGCATATTGGGACGAAGACCCCGACGAGCCTTTACTCGACTCGGACAAAGAACTAGCCACTCATGATCTCGCCCATAGCTTTTCTGCTTCTGTGCAGATACCTCGTCCTCAGACCCCCCCATCCCCGATATCCAGACAACAAACCGGCCACATCTTTCCCCCGATCCCTCGTCCACCCTCGTCCGCTATGACTACCAAACCTCTTGAACTCCGCATCGGTACCCCGGACAAATACGATGGCGACTATAAGACAGCCAAACAGTGGTATGACTCCATCGCCTTCTACCTCAACATCAACGCAGAAGTATATACCACCGACCTGAAGCGCATCACTTTTGCGCTTTCCTACATGATCCGTGGTCCCGCACTCACTTGGGCAAACACCTTTCGCTCTTTAAAAATCGCAGCCAATGGCTCGATTAATATGGGATCATGGTCCGACTTCCGTGACACCTTCATCTTGGTGTTCAAACACTATGACACCACCGGCAACACAATTGCCTGGCTCACCACCACTCGCATGATCGCCACCAAGAACGGTGGATACTCCTCGCTCACTGAGTACAACGCTCAGTTTCAGAACCACAGCGCCATTGCAGGCATTACCAACAACAATATCCAGATCGGCTACTACTCGGCCACTATCCCTGACGCCCTTATGCGCCGCATCCTAGCTATGGAAATGGTCCCCACCACTGTAGAAGCCTGGTTGAAGAAGGCGGTCACCTTCCAGACCCATATGGAACGCGCTCGAGAAATCGCCGCCCGCCATAAAACCCCTACTCGCCACATATATCATCAGTACACCACCCCCACCTCCGCCAAAGATCCCAACACCATGGACATTGACGCCATCCGCATCTCACGTCTTACTCCGGCCGAACGCGAACAATGTCACAAGGAAGGGAGGTGTTTCCGCTGCCAACAGAAAGGATATCGGGCTACCAATTGCCCCACTTTTACTTCAAACACCCCGAGGCCGAAGAAAACCATTCGGAAGGTCGTAGAAGTGGAAGCCGAGAACGAAGAAGAAGTCCCTCGACTACAAGAGATTGACGACGAAGACGACGATGAAGAAATCAAGGTGTCTCACATCGCTATTACTTCTCAGGATTTTTGAAATGGAACGCTGCCTCGACGTCAGTAGTTCCTTCTACGTGTGCGCCTGTACTTGTATCTACATCCACGAAATCAATGCGTATTCCTCTTCAACTCATTGATCCCTCGCACACCATGAAAACCGTCGACACTCGCGCCCTCATCAACAGTGGAGCAGACATCAACTGCCTCGACTGGAACTTCGCTAAGAAGCATCGACTCCCTCTCAACAAACTTCCGATACCTATCCCCTTAAACAATGTAGACCAAACCCCCAACGCCAAGGGAGCCATTCGCTATATTACCTCTCTTTTCATCAACATTGATGGCATCGCCCAACACATACGATTCTACATCATGCACTGCAGGTCCGAGAACATGATTCTCGGAACACCCTGATTAAAACTTACAAACCCCTCCATTGACTGGTCATCACAAATGATCAATATCCCCGAATCAGTGGACGAGTCAGCCGCTCTCTACCATATCCACGTTGCTGATCTCGGGTGACATAACGATGCCCAATCTAGGGCACCCCCTGTGACTCCACCTCGCCACATCATGGTTGAGACTGTTCCCGACCATACTCTCTCCACATTCCTTGATATGCCGGACGGAAATCTCTATGTCCGACGCGCACTCCACATTAACTCTTGCCAACGGGTTCTCAAAATAGGATCCCGATATCACCAGACACACCCGAAGCTTGTCGCCAAGCTTACCACTGCCACGGAACTCGCGGCCGCTGCTGAGAAAGCTAAACTAAAAGTCACGCTTCCCGACACCTACAAAGACTTCACCCCAGTTTTCGCTAAAGAATCCGCCGACTCCCTTCCTCCCTCTCGACCATACGACCACGAAATCAACGTCAAAGACTCGTTTACCCCAAAGATCGGTAAACTCTACCCACTTACTCCAGATGAAAAGAAGGCCACCGAAGACTTCCTTGATGAAAATCTTGCTGCTGGAAAGATCCGTCCTTCGAATTTCCCCCAGGCATCACCCTTTTTCTTCGTCAAGAAGAAAAACAGCAAGCTCTGCCCCTGCCAAGACTATCGATATCTCAATGAACATACCGTCCGCGACGCCTACCTGTTACCCCTGATCTCTGACCTTCTCGACAAACTCAAAGGTGCCCGCGTGTTTACCAAGTTCGACGTACGATGGGGATATAACAACGTACGTATCAAAGACGGGCATCAATGGAAAGGTGCCTTCCTCACCCATAAAGGGCTCTTCAAACCCATGGTCATGTTCTTTGGCATGACTAACTCCCCAGCAACATTCCAGCGTTTCATGAACGACTCCTTCCGCAACATGATCGCCGAAGGATGGTTGGTAATCTATATGGATGACCTTCTCATCTTCTCCCCAGATGACACCACCCACACGGAACGAACGCACCGTGTCCTTCAACAAATGATGGAGCTAGACCTCCACCTTAAACTGGAGAAATGCCAGTTGTTACGCATGGCCTTGGTGTGGTCGCGCGTAGACCTACTAACGCCTAGTAGGATCGAAGGTTCGGTCGTTCGTATTGACGACGACATGGGGGCCAGCCGTAGGGATGCTGGGTCAAGAGTGCCATCAAGGGGTGTTGACGAATCGGAAGATAAACCACAGTCTAGCTTGACTTGTGGGTCAAAGGTTCGATAGGGGACACACGAAGGTGGGGAGCCGTAGTGTGAAGCGTTCACTTAATAGTAGAACGAAGACTTAGGAGCGAAGATCAAGTGGATTGCTAGTACTAACTAGGCGACAAGCCGTAGGTAGAACTAAGCTGAGGAGAAAAAGGGATGACCCTGTTGAAGGGTTTATATAGTGAAGCAAGAATGTGACAGTTACATGTCACAGTAGATAAGGGCCAGCGTGGGAAGCGGCGTTAGAAATAGAAGGCCAATGGCAAAACCACGCATGAGAAAGAAACATTAAGGGCCAGCACATACGGCGTGAGAAGAGCAGAAGATAGAGAGTACCTGCGCGATGGAGGAATAAGCACGCTTACGAGATGTATGGAATGTCGTGGAACGACGTGGAAGGAATGAGGTAAAGCGTGAGAAATGGAAAGTATTAGTCCGATAACGACAAAAGGGAAAAAACGTTCGTCCTGCGAGCGAATCGTAACATTACCCCCTTAGTAACCCGAAGCTACGGCGAGGATTCCTTACAAGTCCCGAAAAGCGGGTCCTGGGGAGCCAGTGATGTTGGCATAACTGACATCATCGAGTTCGTCTCCGTCCTCGTAAGGAGAGGGGGCGCGAGGTGAGGATGGCGCAGGATGGCAGGATTGTTGAGAGGAGGAGGAGGACTGACGAGAGGTGCGGCGATGGGTGGCTCGACGGACGATTTGTCCGTTGCGGAACGCGGCTTGGGGACAGCGAGGCGTGGTTGTGGACGTAGAGGAGGACTGGGCACGAGGGGAGGTGAGGTGAGAGGCAAGGGAGCGGGAAGGTCCCAGGCAACGGGCAAGGGAGTGGCCAGGTGCTTGCTGATGGCATCCTGCACAGGTGTGCTGCTGGCAGGAGAGTTGGGTGTGGCCGAGGCAGTGGCATTGGAAGCACCGTTGATTGAAGCGGGGGTGTCCCGGGTAGACGCGATCCCTTCCATTCCAGCCGGTCCACCAGTCATTGAGTGTCTGTCTATGAATGGGTGACCCGTCTCGTATGACTTCGTTGCCAAGTCCTCGACCTGCGGTGGCAAGATCTCGGAAATGGTTATCGATGTCTAAGATGAAGGAGTCGTAACCCATCTGGAATGCGTGTGAATACGACTGGTAGCGTGCGTGGTAAATGAAGTCCTGCATGGTCCTGCCAAGCGTGGTGTGAGGGAAAACCGGGCCTAAGCCGGAGACGAAGGCAGCGATGTGGTTGATCTGCATCACAGATTCGAACCAAGTGAAGATGGGGGACCTATCAGAAGAATATACACTAATGGGGACCCGAAGACGATCGTCAGATAACAGAGAATGAAAACGGACATAATGCTCATCGGTGAACCATTCCTCCCGGATCCTGCCGGTGTGGCGGTGGTTGGAGACGTCAAAGGGGACCTGAGAGTCCCATCCTGAGTGGGCGATGAGGGAGTCCGAGCTAGGTGCACGGACAAGCTGGGGGCGATGCACGCCTAGGAACGAGGGTGGTCCGGGAGAAGGTTCCTGATTGGGCAGAGGCATAAACATCGGCGAGGATTGGATCCTGCCAGAGATGGGGGAGACATGGGATTGGGGAACATTGCCAACAAGAGTGGCGAAGTTGATAGGCTGTGGGGCGGCGGGGCGAGTAGGAGAGACCCTCTTGGGGTTGGTAGAGGGAAGACGGATGGTGTTGGGGTTGGTGGATGGTGCGGCGGCAGGGGTGTCGACATTGGTGAACTCGATGGCCATTAGGAGAAGATGGAAAGGTTTTATCTGCGGCGTGGTGGGCGAGCGGGTGAGAGAGAGAAGGCGCGGGGGTGTCGTCTTTTATAATCTTCTAGTAACTCCGACGAATGTTTCAGGTTCCACTCGGGTTCCCAGGAGTCTTCTTCGGCAGAGTACCCTTTCCATCGGATGAGGTACTGGCGGGCCGACGGCATGCCACAATGCCGTATGATTCGTTCTATTTCATATTCTTCTTGTCCTTCGACAAGATCCGGGGGTGGTGTAGGGAAGTTCGGGCTGTGTACGTTGTTTTTGCGATAGGGCGATAACAGAGAAGCGTGGAACATGTTGTGGATTTTCCACGTTCGTGGGAGTCGGAGGTGATAAGAGACAGATGACAAGACATCGGAGATAACGAAGGGGCCTTCTCGTTTCACGGCGAACTTCGGATCTTGGACGGACCTTTTAAGATTCCTGGCCTCCAGCCAAACTCGCTCCCCTTTCTTGAAAGGCACGAATTTTGACTTAGACCTGGACGCCATGACTTGCCTCGCAAGTTCATGGGATGCAAGGGCTTCGTCTCGAAGGGTGGTGAGTTCTTTGAGACGGGTTTCAACAGCGGGGATGTTGGTTTCGGCAATCACCGAGGGAAGGGCGTGGGGTTCATACCCCATCATGAGGTAAAAAGGAGATTTGTTGGTGATGGAATGAGGGCAATGATTGTGTGTGAATTCTGCGTGAGAGATGTGCTCGGACCAGGTAGAAGGGTGATCTCCGCAGTAGATGCGGAGGTAAGTCTCAACTTCTTGGTTGACGCGTTCAGTTTCACCGTTGGTCTGGGGGTGATATGCTGTGGAAAGGGAGAGATCGTAGTTGAGGAGGCGGCCAAGTTCTTTGGCGAAGGCGGAGGCGAACTGTGGGCTGCGATCGGAGATGACCTTTTCATAAAGGCCGAAGCGGAGATAAACTTTATGGAAAAAGAGCGTTGCTACTCCCTCGGCGGTGATCGATTTCTTCATAGGGCAAAGAATTACCCCCTTAGTAAGGCCGTGGTCCACCACGACCAATAATGAGTCAAACCCCCCAGAAAACGGAAGGTCGGTGATAAGATCGCAGGAGATCTGCTGGAAGGGGCAAAAGCACGAAGACGGAATGGGAACAAGGGGAGGGGACGAAGGGTGAGTGTTTGTTTTGTTGCTCTGGCACACGGCACAGCCCGCAACGTAAGAGCGAACAAACGAGGCAAGTCCCGGCCACCAGAATTCGGAGGTGACGAGCTGGCGGGTTTTGAGGTAACCCGGGTGGCCGGTGGAGTCATGGTCATGGGAGCGCTGAACGACAGCACGGCGAAGGTCACGGTCGGGAGGGACATAGACGCGTCCTTGGTATTGGAGGATGCCATTGGAGAATTGCCAGTCGGCAAGGCGAGAGCGGAGGGCCAGGGGAAGGGAACCATCGAGTTCCTGGAGTTTATGGAGGACGAGGTCATCGGAAGAGGAGGCCGAAGCGATGTGATTAGAAAGGGCGGAGTCAATGAGGCGGACAAAGAGGGCGTCAGGGAGAAGGGTGACACCGATGTTATCAGAGTCGGCGCAGGGAAGGAGATCTGGGCGGCGGGAGAGGGCGTTGGGGCCAGCGAGGTGAGTTCCAGGGACATGGGTGATGGAATAATCGTAATCAGCAAGGTCAAGGAGCCATCGGGCTTGGCGACGATCGAGATCTTGAGGGCAGCGGAAGTACGTGAGATTCTTGTGGTCGGAGAAGACCTTGACAGGGAAGGGAGAGCCGTGGAGATATTGCCTCCAGGCTTTGAAACCGCATATAACGGCCAAGAGCTCCCGATCGTGGATGTCGTAGTTACGTTCTGAAGAGGAGAAAGATTGAGATAAGTAAGAACAGGGGTGCCAATCCCCATTCGTGTCGGTTTGTAATAAAATACCTCCCGACGCATATTTGGAAGCGTCGGTGGCCATGGCAAAGGGGCGAGAAATATCGGGCATGAAAAGGACGGGCTTACGAAGGAACAACTCCTTGAGTTGTTCGAAGGCGGTTTGTTGAGTGGGGGTCCAAGTCCACGGCATAGTTTTCTTAGTGAGATCGATGAGCGGGCGGGCGATATTAGAGTAGCCCGGGATAAAGCGTCGATAGAAATTAGCAAATCCAAGGAAGGATCGGACGTCTTTGACTTTCTGTGGCGTAGGCCATTTGGCGATCCCATCCAGCTTGACAGGATCCATGGCGAGTTGTCCTTCTTTGACGATCATCCCGAGGTATTCAACTTCGGGGACGGCGAACTGGCATTTGTCCAGTTTGAGGTGGAGGTCGAGTTCCGTCATCCGTTGAAGGACATGGCGCGTTCATTCAGTATGGGTGGCGTCGTCTGGGGAAAAGATAAGAAGATCATCCATATAGATTACTAACCAACCCTCGGCGATCATATCGCGGAAGGAGTCGTTCATGAAACGCTGGAATGTGGCAGGAGAGTTAGTCATACCGAAGAACATAACCATTGGTTCAAAAAGTCCTTTGTGAGTGAGGAAGGCATCTTTCCATTGGTGCCCATCCTTGATACGTACGTTGTTATATCCCCATCGTACATCGAATTTGGTAAATACTCGGGTGCCTTTGAGCTTGTCAAGGAGGTCGGAAATCAGAGGTAGTGGGTAAGCGTTGCGGATAGTGTGTTCATTGAGGTATCGATAGTCTTGGCAGGGGCAGAGTTTGCCGTCTTTCTTCTTAATGAAGAAAAAAGGGGACGCTTGAGGGGAATTCGAAGGACAGATCTTTCCGGCAGCGAGATTTTCATCGAGAAAGTCTTCTGTAGCTTTCTTTTCGTCCGGGGTAAGCGGATAAAGTTTGCTGATCTTCGGGGAGAAAGAATTTTTGACGTTGATTTCGTGGTCGTAGGGCCTGGAAGGGGGGAGGGAGTCGGCAGATTCTTTGGCGAAGACTGGGGCGAAGTCTCGGTAGACATCGGGGAGAGTGACTTTTGGCTTGGCCTTCTCTGCGGCAGCTGCAAGTTCCGTGGCGGTGGTAAGTTTGGCGACAAGCTTCGGGTGTGTCTGATGATAGCGGAATCCTGTTTTAAGGACCCGTTGGCAGGAGTTGGCATAGAGCGTGCGTCGGACGTAAAGGTTTCCGTCCGGTAAATCGAGGAATGTGGAGAGAGTGTGGTCGGGGACCGTTTCGACCAAGACATGTCTAGGTGGTTTAGCAGGGGGTATACGAGGTTGGGCGTCGTCATGTCGCTTGAGATCGGCGACGTAGATGTGATAGAGAGAGGCGGACTCATCTACTATTTCAGGGATGCTAATTGTTTGTGCCAACCAGTCGATGGAAGGGTTCGTAAGTCGTAGCCAAGGCGCTCCGAGAATCACGTTCTCGGACCCACAGTGTAGGATATGGAAATGTATGTGTTGGGCAACGCTGTCGATGTTTGTGAAAAGAGAGGTGGTGTATCGGATGGCGCCTTTAGCGTTGGGGGTTTGGTCAATGTTGTTTACTGGGATAGGCGTCGGGAGTTTGTCGAGGGGAAGTCGGTGTTTTTTAGCGAAATCCCAATCGAGGCAGTTGATGTCTGCCCCGCTGTCGATGAGGGCGTGGGTGTCGACGGTTTTCATGGTGTGCGAGGGATCAATGAGTTGAAGAGGGATACGCATTGATTTCTTGGATATAGATACAAGTACAGGTGCACACGTAAGAGGAACTACTGATGTCGAGGCAGTGTTCCGTTTCAAAAATCCAGAGTGGTGATGGCGACGCGAGATACTTTGGTTTCTTCATCGTCGTCTTCATCGTCAATTTCTTGGAGTCGAGGGACTTCTTCTTCATCTTCAACTTCTACTTCTGTAACCCTCCGAACGACTTTCTTCGGCCTGGGAGAATTTGAAGTAAACGTGGGGCAATTGTTAGCCCTATGTCCTTTCTGTCGACAGTGGAAACATTTGCCCTCTCTTCGGCATTGTTTCCGTTCAGCGGGAGTGAGGTGTGGGAGACGGATGGCGTCGACGTCCATGGCATTAGGGTCTCTGGTGGGGGCGGGGGTGGAGTACTGATGGTACGTGTGGCGTGTGGGTGTCTTGTGGCGAGCGGCGATTTCTCGAGCACGCTCCATGTGGGTTTGGAAGGTGACAGCCTTTTTCAACCAGGCGTTGATGGTGGTGGGGACCGTTTCCATGGCGAGGATATGGCGCATGAGGGCATCAGGGATAGCGGCTGAGTAGTAGCCGATGAGGACATTATCGTTGGTAATGCCGGCGATGGCACAATGGTTTTGGAATTGAGCGTTGTACTCAGTAAGCGAAGGGGAATATCCGCCGTTCTTGGTGGCGGTCATGCGGGTGGTGGTAAGCCAGGCAATTGCGTTGCCAGTGGTGTCATAGTGTTTAAACGCCAAAATGAAGGCATCACGGAAGTCGGACCAGGAGCCCATGTTGATCGAGCCATCGGCTGCGATTTTTGAAGATCTAAAGGTGTTTGCCCACGTAAGTGTGGGGCCACGAGTCATATAGGAAAGCGCAAAGGCGATGTGCTTCGGGTCGGTGGTGTAAACCTCAGCGTTGACGTTGAGGTAGAAGGCGACGGAGTCAAACCACTGTTTGGCCGTTCGATAGTCACCATCGTATTTGTCTGGGGTGCCGATGCAAAGTTCGAGGGGTTTAGTGGTCATAGTGGGTGACGGAGGACAGGGAATCGGGGGAAAGATGTGGCCAGTTTGGCGTCTGGGTGTAGGCGAAGGTGGAGTTTGTGGGCGAGGTATCTGTACTGAAGCAGAAAAGCTGTGAGAAAGATCGCGAGTGGCAAGTTCTTCGTCGGAGTCTATTAAAGGCTCGTCGGGGTCTTCATCCCAATATGTTTGATTGGGATCGTCAGGGGTGTCAGAGGAGTCAGAGTGCGAAGTACGCGGAGGTTCTCGAGGGTTCCAACGCGGATCTGTGGTTCTAGTGTTTCTGTGGGAAGCTATGGTGGGCAGCGTACGTGATAGTACCCGAACGAGGAGGCAGCTTAGTTCTTTTGTTACACGTGGCCTTGGTGTGGTCGCGCGTAGACCTACTAACGCCTAGTAGGATTGAAGGTTCGGTTGTTCGTATTGACGACGACGTGGGGGCCAGCCGTAGGGATGCTGGGTCAAGAGTGCCGTCAAGGGGTGTTGACGAATCGGAAGATAAACCACAGTCTAGCTTGACTTGTGGGTCAAAGGTTCGATAGGGGACACACGAAGGCGGGGAGCCATAGTGTGAAGCATTCACTTAATAGTAGAACGAAGACTTAGGAGCGAAGATCAAGTGGATTGCTAGTACTAACTAGGCGACAAGCCGTAGGTAGAACTAAGCTGAGGAGAAAAAGGGATGACCCTGTTGAAGGGTTTATATAGTGAAGCAAGAATGTGACAGTTACATGTCACAGTAGATAAGGGCCAGCGTGGGAAGCGGCGTTAGAAATAGAAGGCCAATGGCAAAACCACGCATGAGAAAGAAACATTAAGGGCCGGCGCATACGGCGTGAGAAGAGCAGAAGATAGAGAGTACCTGCGCGATGGAGGAATAAGCATGCTTACGAGATGTATGGAACGTCGTGGAACGACGTGGAAGGAATGAGGTAAAGCGTGAGAAATGGAAAGTATTAGTCCGATAACGACAAAAGGGAAAAAACGTTCGTTCTGCGAGCGAATCATAACACCAGTTCGCCGTTCCCGAAGTCGAATACCTCGGGATGATAGTCAAGGAAGGGCAACTCGCTATGGATCCCGTCAAGCTTGATGGAATTGCTAAGTGGCCCATGCCTCAGAAAGTCAAAGATATCCGTTCCTTTCTCAGTTTTGCTAATTTTTATAGACGTTTTATCCCTGGATACTCGAATATCGCATGCCCGCTCATCGACCTCACCAAGAAAACGATGCCTTGGACCTGGGCCCCTGCTCAGCAAACCGCCTTTGAACAACTCAAGGAGTTATTCCTTAGTAAGCCTGTCCTATTCATGCCCGATATCTCTCGACCTTTTGCCATGGCCACCGATGCTTCGAAATATGCATCAGGAGGTATTCTATTACAAACGGATGCGAATGGGGATTGGCACCCCTGTTCCTACTTATCGCAATCGTTCTCTTCTTCAGAACGCAACTACGATATCCACGACCAGGAGCTCTTGGCCGTTATACGCGGTTTCAAAGCCTGGAGGCAATACCTCCATAGCTCTCCCTTCCCCGTCAAGGTCTTCTCGGATCACAAGAATCTCACATACTTCCGCTGCCCCCAAGACCTCAACCGACGACAAGCCCGCTGGCTTCTTGACCTCGCCGATTACGACTACTCAATCACCCACGTCCCTGGCACCCAGCTCGCCGGACCAGATGCTCTCTCTCGACGCCCAGACCTCTTTCCGCACGCCGACTCTGATAATATCGGTGTCACTCTCCTCCCCGATGCCCTCTTTGTTCGCCTCATCGACTCCGCCTCCGCCTCTGACGATCTCGTTTTGTACAAACTTCAGAAAATTAATGGATCGCTCCCCCCTGCCTTTCACTCTCGCCTTGCTGATTGGCAGTACTCCGACGGTGTCCTTCAATACCAAGGACACGTCTATGTCCCTCCCGACTGTGACCTTCGCCGTGCTATCGTCCAGCGCTCCCATGACCATGACTCTGCCGGTCACCCCGGCTACCTTAAAACCCGCCAACTCGTCGCCTCCGAGTTCTGGTGGCCTGGTCTTGCCTCGTTTGTTCGCTCTTATGTTGAGGGCTGCACCGTGTGCCAACGCAACAAGGCGAATACTCACCCTTCGTCCCCTCCCCTTGTTCCCATCCCATTCTCGTGTTCTCGCCCTTTCCAACAGATCTCCTGCGATCTCATCACCGACCTCCCACTGTCCGGGGGGTTTGACTCGTTATTGGTCGTGGTGGACCACGGCCTTACTAAGGGGGTAATTCTTTGCCCCACGAAGAAGACAATCACTGCCAAGGGCGTAGCAGTGCTCTTTTTCCACAAAGTCTATCTCCGCTTTGGCCTATACGAGAAAGTCATCTCTGATCGCGGTCCACAATTCGCCTCTGCCTTTGCCAAGGAACTCAGCCGCCTCCTCAACTACGATCTGTCCCTCTCTACAGCCTATCATCCCCAAACCGACGACGAAACCGAACGCGTCAACCAAGAAGTCAAGACCTATCTTTGTATCTATTGCGGAAACCACCCCTCTACTTGGTCCAAACACATCTCCCACGCTGAATTCACCCATAATCACCGTCCTCACTCCGTCACCAGCAAGTCCCCATTTTACCTCATGATGGGATACGAACCCCATGCCCTTCCCTCGGTGATCACCGAAACCAACATCCCCGCCATTGAATCCTGTCTCAAAGAACTCACTGCCCTTCGGGACGAAGCCCTCACATCCCATGAACTTGCGCGACAAGTCATGGCGTCCAGGTCTAAGTCAAAATTCGTGCCTTTTGAGAAAGGGCAGTGAGTTTGGCTGGAGGCCAGGAACCTTAAAAGGTCCGTCCAAGATCCGAAGTTCGCCACAAAACGTGAAGGCCCCTTTGTTATCTCTGACATCATCTCCCCCGTTTCCTATCGCCTCCGACTCCCACGAACGTGGAAAATCCACAACACATTCCATGCTTCTTGTTACGCGTGGCTGTAGGTGTGGTCGTGCGTAGACCTACTAACGCCTAGTAGGGTCGAGGGTTCAATCGTTCGTGTCGACGACGATGTAGGACCAGCCGTGGGGGTGCTGGGTCGATAGTACCGTCAAGGGTTTTGACGGGTCGAAGGATAAACCGCTGTCTAGCTTGACTAGCAAGTCAAAGGTTCAAAGGTTCGAGGTAGAGACACACGAAGGCGGGTGAGCTGTAGTGTGAAGTGCTCACTTAATGGTAGAGCGAAGACACAAGGAGGAACAAGGTGGATTTGCTAGCACTAACTAGGTGACAAGCCGTAGGTAGAACTAAGCTAAGGAGAAAAAGAGACAACCCTGTTGAAGGGTTTATATAGTGAAGTAAAAGTGTGACAGTTACGTT
>JBBPTX010000467.1:0-23994 GCA_038094595.1 Pulveroboletus aff. annulatus
CTGGACGGAGCTCAGTCTCCAGTCTAGTTCTCTTGTCCTCTGCCTACAAAGTACCCTTAAGATAATACTCTTCCCACTCGACGTTTAGGATAGTGATTGCCTGCAAAGAACTTGTAGTCGCAACACTGGATACCATTTGTCTTCTTTTAATATGGATAATACTGCTCCTGTGGCGTAATTGGAGGCATCTGTTTCTAAACGGAATTGACAATTGATGTCTGGGTAGGCGAGAATAGGAGCTGTAGTGAATTGTTCTTTTAACTTATCAAAAGTGTCCTGTTGTGGAGAATCCCATTTCCAAGAGACATCTTTCTTTAGGAGATCGTTCAGATGCCTAGCGACCTGCGCATATCCTTCAATGAAGTGACGATAGTAATTGGCAAGACTGAGAAAGCTTCACACCCCTTTTACATTGATAGTTGCTGGCCAATCTAAGATGGCATCGACCTTTTTGCGATCCATCTTGATCCCATCTTGTCCTACGACCATCCCCAAATAGTCGACTTCTTTCTTGAAGAAATGACACTTCTCTGGCTTGGTGAAGAGATCATTCTCTTCTAGACGCTTTAATACTTTCTTGACAATTTCTGTGTGTTCTTGTTCATTGTCTGTTTTAGTAAATATCATAATGTCGTTGATGTAAACCACCATGATATCCTCCATATCTGCAAATAATTCATTCATCATAGTTTGAAAGGTGGCTGGGGAGTTGCATAATCCGAAGAACATAACTAGAGGTTCAAAAGTCCCTCTATGTGTAATGAAGACTGCTTTCCATTCGTCACCTTCTTTGATGCGTATGTTGTTGTATCCCCATCTGAGATCCAACATGGTGAATAATTTAGCTCCTTTTAATCAATCTACGAGTTGTGAAATGAGAGGGAGGGGATAGTTGTTTCACACTGTTTGCAAGTTTAGATAGCAATAATCCTGTACCATATGCTTTCGTCCATCTTTCTTGGGCATGAAGAAGACTGATGATGTTTGAGGGGATTTAGAAGGTCTGATATATCCTTTGGATGACTGATCTTCTAGCCTGTCTGACACTTCTCTCTGTTCATCTGCGCTCAGGGGTATCAATCTTCCTTTCTTTGGCTGAAAATCTTCTTTAAGATCTATGGCATGATCCCAGGACTTTCGTATGGGCATTCTAGTTGATGCCTTTTCTTCGAATACTTTAAGATGCTTGTGGTAGCATTCTGGTACGAGCTCGACAGTGGACTTCTTTTGATCCATAAAGGATTTAAGTTGTTCGTCCACTGCTTGCCCTACTCTAATATTTCGTTCCTTTTCTTTTTGTCCCTTTTCCAATGTTTTTATTGTTTTGTATACTTTATATTGAGCTTCCTGCTCTTCTTTTTTTTTTTAATAGTCTGAGATAAACACTTTTATCTCTGAGCTTCCAACATTCTTTTCTGCAGCTTCTTAATTTAATTTCTCCAGTTTTCCAGTTGATATCTGGATTATGTTTCTTTAGCCAAGAGTAGCCAATCACCATTTGATTCTTTCCCAAGCTGGTGACTTCTGCCTCGACCATTTCTCGATGTCCTTTGTAGTCTGACAAGAGCGACGCGACGTGCATGATCTTGCCTGCTTCGTTTTGGGTACCGTCTACATTATAGACAGTGAGGGGTTGTGCAAGCTGCCTTAGTGGTAGAGCGTGCTGCATTGTGAATATGTTATCCACAAAGACGCAGTTTGCGCCTGAGTCCAAGAGTGCTGATACTGAAATAAAACTTTGATCAGTGTTTTTGGGTTTTACCTTTATCTTCATTTTTAATTTGTTATCTATTTTTAGTGATCTGCAAAAGATTCCTTTGTCTGGGATTTGATCTACAGGTGAGATCGAAGGGTTAGCTTTCTTTGAAGAGGAATTAAGCACCAGTGTGACGCCCCGGCCGAGCCTCTGTGAGGACTCCTCTATCAGCAAAGAAGTAGGAATAATAGTGGAAGGCACTGCCTCTGTATCGTAAACATGTAGACTAGAGAAACGATTGTCTGTTGGGAAGTGTACCTGCTTTCGCTTACCTTCGCCTAGATTAGACCCAGTTCCTGAATCTAGGCTCTGCCTTTTGCTGACTTCTTATTCTTGGCATCTTCGACATCCCTGAAGAACGCCCTTGCTTCTTCGAATGACATGCCCCTTATTGCTGCCGTGGGATCATGTCCTTTTCCCTTTTCGGCTTGTGTGCCGGATGTATAGATGTGTTCGGTGCTTTTTATGTCATCCAAAGACATGCTTCTTACTTGCCTGTGTCGGCATTCTTTCTTGTGGCCATTAGACCATCCACACAGGTCACATTTAGTGGAAGGCTTCTTGCATTGTTTGGAAAAATGATTAGTTTCGCCACAATTGTAGCAGGACTTGGTCCCTTTCTGAGCTGCTGATATGTCCATTGCATTAGGGTCTTTACTTATTTTGGGTCCAAATCTGAATTGTGTTCGTCCCCTGATTAGATCTAGGCTTTCGAGGCGATGCCCTACATCTCGAAGAGTCTGCATTGTTTCGTGAACTGTTGTCTTTCTTAGATTGTTCTTCCAAACATAGTCCATGATGTATCTTTTCACATTTTGTTGTAGGAGGTACACCCCATGTGGGTCTCCTAATTCGACCTTTTCATATTTGGCATACCATTTGACAAGGAAATCATCTATTGCTTGTGTATTTCCTTGTTTCATTTCATTGATCTTCTTAGTAGCTCTGTCCTTAACGTTGCTACCTCTAAAGAGATCCCTTAATTCTCCTTCAAGATCCATTCAACTATATCCTTGGTTTGTGTAAAGTCTTTGCAACCTTAGTTGCACAAAGGGTCCTGCCCTTGGTCCCTTTAATCTGGATAACACTGCTAGTATTGTGTCTCCACTGTGAGGAGTTATAGCATGTTGATTGATTTGGATCCATGCCTGGATCTGTGCCCACCACTCGTCAAATTTGGCGAATGATCCATCGAAGTCTCCTGGATCTGCGAAGACTTCTACTTTTCATGATGTGTTGATGATTGGTTTGGTTTGTGTTGCCCCTGATCCACTTGAGGTTGGTTGTCTCGTGGGTGGCCTTGGTTGTCCAGCTAGGGCCTGAATCATTTGTTCGATTCATGCTACTGCATTCTTTAGTTGTGCTATTTCGCTGTTGAGGTGATCATATCTATTGTCTTGTGTTTGTGCAAACTGTGCGATTGCTTCTAGGTAATTAGCACCTGTGTCTGTGAAAGTGGTGCAGAGATCCATGGCTGAAATGGGAATGAAGGACATTGTGATTGTGTAAGGGGTGTAGGGTAACTAGTACTTGTATGATTTGCACTGTTGTACTCAAAGTTGGACTCTGCTAAAACGATCGTTCCTTCTGATTGTTTGTGGGTACTCGCGTCTCTGCCTTTTAGCACGAGGTTGCTCTCTATCTTGTTCCTCTGAGGCTTCTCTGTATCACCTCCTTGCTATGCTCGCTTCTCTGATGAATTGCTGTGTGTCTAGGGTTGCTTCTAGGCAAGCGTTATGTGGTGCTGCTGGCCACGCGAAAGGGTCGGGTTGAGGGGATCTGGATGGACTCCACTCAGGGGTGGTTGGATATCTAAGTGAGGCTAGATCTGTGGCGGGGCTGAGGGTGTGTGCTGAGGGTGTGGGTTCCCAGTAATAGGTGTGACCCGTGTATCTAACGTCTGTGGCGATTAAATCAACTTTGCCTCCATTTCCAAAGCTGCGTGGTTCTAGGTCTTGTTCAACAAGTCGCCAGAACTCTTCTTCTGTGGCTGCAACGTCTGGCCAGTTGTTTGGGTCCTCTTCACTCTCTGTGCTTGCAGTTGCAAGCGAGTACTCCCTGGGCTCTTCTTTGACTGGTAATCCTACTGCTACTGGTATGTCTACTAATTTCCAAGGTCTGACTAGATTGATGGTGGGGAGATATACTGTGAAAGGGAGAAGAGATCGGTGAAAGGAGATGGGCACTGATAGCAAGCCCCTGTTAGTGCTATCCTAAGGTACCCAAAGACGCGCTCACTTGCTAGAGCCTATGGTGCAAGGGAGAAGGCTAGACGCGTCTGCTTGCTGGTAGATAGTGATTGGGTGTAAGGATGTATGACAGTCTAGTTCTAGTGTTGCAACTACAAATCTTGCAGGCAATCACTATATGCATAGACGTTGAATGGAGGAACTATCTTAGGTATGACTTATAGGAGGGAACAAGAGAACTAGACTGGAGACTGAGCTCTGTCCAGTCTCAGTTTATATACTATTCTAAGTGTAGATACATGTTGTATACTGATCTAGATACATATCTACATAAGTCCATCCCCTAGGCCTAACATGATCGACATGAGGAGTCAGCCTATAATGGAGATTAATAAGTACATGAGGTTTCCAGCCGTTGATTTGCTGCGGGTGGGTAGAATGGAAGGTGTCAACGGTAATTAAAGATAAGGGATCACATCACAGTGATGGGGTGACTGATGTGTGGTCTGTGATGATCACGAGGTATTAAATACGTGTTGTGATCAGTGGGGCGAAGGTGAAGAGTTGAAAGGTGAAGCCCACTGATCTAGAAGGGCCCATAGATCCCCTGTGTCTGGCACAGTGTCTAAGTCGGGTTTTCCCTTGATAAGATAAAGAAGCATCCGTATGCGCTAAGAAAAGGATGAAAAATATATAGCTGTAACAACATGTGTCTGAAATATCAATTAGGTCCCTTATCTGACAATGATTAAACCATCCCTGAACTTGAGTCTATTACTCACGCTGTGTTTGAACTCAAGGACAATTGAGATGATGCATGATTCTACATCCGAGTCATGCCTTTAATGACTGTCAGATTGTTACGATTCGCTTGCAGGACGAACGCTTTTTTTCTTTTATCAATTACAGACTAATACTTTCCATTTCTCACACTTAACTCATCCCTTCCATGTCGTTCTATGACATTCCATTCATCTCGTAAGCGTGCTTATTCCTTCACTGCACAGGTACTCTTTATCTTCTGATCTTCTCACACCACATGCGCTGGCCCTTAACGTTTCTTTCTCATGCGTGGTTTTGCCATTGGTCTCCTGTTTCTAATGCCACTTCCCACGCCGGCCCTTAACTACTGTGACACGTAACTGTCACACTTTCACTTCACTATATAAACCCTTCAACAGGGTCGTCCCCCTTTTCTCCTTAGCTTAGTTCTACCTACAGCTTGTCGCCTAGTTAGTCCTAGCAATCCATCCTTATTACTCCTTGCGTCTTCGCTCTACCATTAAGTGAGCGCTTCACACTACGGCTTACCCACCTTCGTGTGTCTCTACTTCAAACCTTTGACCCGCTAGCCAAGCTAGGCAGCGGTTACCCTTCGACCCGTCGAAACCCTTGATGGTACCATCGACCCAGCATCCCCATGGCTGGCCCTAACGTCGTCGTTGATACGAGCGACCGAACCCTCGACCCTACTAGGCGTTAGTAGGTCTACGTGCGACCATACCCACGGCCACGCGTAACAAAAGAACTAAGCTACCTCCTCGTTCGGGTACTATCACGTACGCCGCCCACCATAGCTTCTCACAGAAACACTCGAACCACTGATCCGCGTTGGAACCCTCGAGAACCTCCGCGTACTTCGCACTCCGACTCCTCTGACACCCCCAACGACCCCAACCAAGCATATTGGGATGAAGACCCCGACGAGCCTTTACTAGACTCAGACGAAGAACTTGCCACTCGCGATCTATCCCATAGTTTTTCTGCTTCCGTGCAGATACCCCGTCCCCAGACACCCCCGTCCCCGACACCCAGACGCCAAACCGGCCACATCTTTCCGCCAATCCCTCGTCCCCCGTCACCTGCCATGACTACGAAACCCCTTGAACTCCGCATTGGCACCCCCGAGAAATACAATGGCGACTACAGGACGGCCAAACAATGGCTAGACTCCGTCGTCTTCTACCTTAACGTCAACGCAGAAGTATACAACTCCGACCCAAAGCGCATCGCCTTTGTGCTCTCCTATATGACCCAAGGGCCTGCACTTACGTGGGCAAACACCTTTAGATCATCAAAAATCACAGCCGACGGCTCGATTTCCATGGGCTCTTGGTCCGACTTCCGTGACGCCTTCGTCTTGGCATTCAAACACTATGACACCATCGGCAACGCAATTGCCTGGCTCACCACCACCCGCATGACTTCCACCAAGAACAGCGGATATTCCCCCTCGCTCACTGAATACAACGCCCAGTTCCAAAATCATTGCGCTATCGCTGGCATCTCCGACGATAACGTCCTCATTGGGTACTACTTGGCCGCTATCCCCGATGCCCTCATGCGCCATATCCTAGCCATGGAAACGGTCCCCACCACTGTAGAAGCCTGGTTGAAGAAGGCAGTCACCTTCCAGACTCACATGGAACGCGCCCGCAAAATCGCTGCCCGCCACAGGACTCCCACCCGCCACACATACCATCAGTACTCCACCCCCACCCCCACTAGAGACCCAAACGCCATGGACGTTGATGCTGTCCACCTCCCACGTCTTACCCCTGTGGAACGCAAACAATGCCGAAAGGAGGGCAAATGCTTCCGCTGTCGTCAAAAGGGGCATCGGGCTACCAACTGCCCCACGTTTACTTCAAACACCCCGAAGCCGAGGAAAGTTGTTCGGAGGGTCATAGAAGTGGAAGCCGAGGACGAAGAAGAAGTCCCTCGGCTACAAGAGATCGACGATGAAGACGACGATGAAGGAATCAAAGTATCTCGCATCACTATTACCCCTCTGAATTTTTGAAACGGAACGCTGCCTCGACGTCAGTAGTTCCTTCTATGTGTGCTCCTGTACTTGTATCTACATCCAAGAAATCAATGCGCATCCCTCTTCAACTCATTGATCCTTCGCACACTATGAAAACCGTCGACACCCACGCCCTCATCGACAGCAGGGCAGATATCAACTGCCTAGACTGGGACTTTGCAAAGAAACATCGACTCCCCCTTAACAAACTCCCGACACCCATCCCCGTAAACAATGTCGACCAGACTCCCAATGCCAAAGGAGCCATCCGATACACTGCCTCCCTCTTCACAAACATCGACGGCGTCGCCCAACACATATGCTTCCATGTCCTACATTGCGGGTCTGAGAATGTAATTCTTGGAGCGCCTTGGTTGCGGCTTACAAACCCCTCCATTGATTGGTCATCGCAAACGATCAATATCTCCGAAACGGTAGACGAGTCAGCCTCTCTCTACCACATTCACGTCGCCGATCTCAAGCGGCACGACGACGCTCAACCATGAGCACCCCCTATGAAACCACCTCGTTGCGTTATGGTCGAAACAACCCCCGACCACACCCTTTCCACGTTCCTTGATATGCCGGATGGAAACCTCTATGTCCGACGCGCCCTCTACACCAACTCCTGCCAACGGGTTCTCAAGACGGGATCTCGGTACCTTCAGACACACCCAAAGCTTGTCGCCAAGCTTACTACTGCCACTGAGCTCACTGCCGCCGCCAAGAAGGCCAAACCGAAAGTAACCCTGCCCGACGCTTACAAAAACTTCGCTCCCGTCTTCGCCAAAGAAACCGCCGACTCCCTCCCTCCTTCTAGACCTTACGACCACGAAATAAATGTCAAAGACTCGTTTACTCCGAAGATCAGCAAACTCTACCCGCTTACCCCAGATGAAAAGAAGGCTACTGAAGACTTCCTCGACGAAAACCTTGCTGCTGGCAAGATTCGCCCCTCAAATTCCCCTCAAGCATCACCCTTCTTCTTCGTCAAAAAGAAAGATGGCAAACTCCGCCCCTGTCAAGACTATCGATACCTCAACGAACACACTGTCCGCGACGCCTACCCGCTACCTCTGATCTCAGACCTCCTCGACAAACTCAAAGGTGCCCGTGTATTCACCAAGTTCGACGTATGATGGGGTTACAACAACGTACGTATCAAAGACGGGCACCAATGGAAGGGTGCCTTCCTCACTCATAAAGGACTCTTCGAACCAATGGTAATGTTCTTTGGTATGACTAACTCACCCGCGACATTTCAACGATTTATGAACTGTTACGCGTGGCCGTGGGTATGGTTGCACATAGACCTACTAACGCCTAGTAGGGTCAAAGGTTCAGTCGTTCGTGTCGACGACGACGTAGGACTAGCCGTGGAGATGCTGGGGCGAGAGTATCGTCACGGGTTTTGACGGGTCGAAGAGGTAAACCACTGTCTAGCTTGACAAGCGGGTCAAAGGTTCGATGTTTAAGACACGCGGAGGCGGGTAAGCCGTAGCGTAAAGCGTTCACTTAATAGTAGAACGAAGACTGAGGAGTAAAGGCAAGTGGATTGCTAGTGCTATCTAGGTGACAAACCGTAGGTAGAACTAAGCTAAGGGGAAAAAGGAGATGACCCAGTTGAAGGGTTTATATAGTAAAGTAAAGGCGTGACAGTTACGTGTCACAGTAGTTAAGGGCCGGCGTGGGAAGCAGCGTTAGAAACAGAAGACCAATGGCAAAACCATGCATGAGAGAGAAATGTTAAGGGCCGGCACATGCGGCGTGAGAAGATCAGAAGATAAAGGGTACCTGCGCAGTGAAGGAATAAGCACGCTTACGAGATGAGTGGAATGGCGTAGAACGACATGGAAGGAATGAGTTAAGCATGAGAAATGGAAAGTATTAGTCCAACATTGATAAAAGAGAAAAAGCGTTCGTCCTGCGAGCGAATCGTAACATTACCCCCTTAGTAATCCGAAGCTACGGTGAGGATTCCTTACAAGTCCCTGAAAGCGGGTCCCGGGGAGCCGGTGATGTTGGCGTAACCGACATCGTCTAGTTCGTCTCCATCCTCATAAGGAGAGGAAGCGCGAGGTGATGAAGGCGCAGGATGGTAAGATTGTTGGGAGGAAGAAGAAGACTGACGAGAGGTGCGGTGAGGGGTGGCTCGACGGACAATTTGTCCGTTGCGGAACGCAGCTTGGGGGCTGCGCGGCGTAGACGTGGACGAGGACTGAGCACGGGGAGAAGTGAGGCGAGAGGCGAGAGGGCGAGAGGGCGAGAGGATCCTGGACAACGGGCGAGAGAATGACCAGGTGCTTGTCGACGGCATCCAGTACAGACGTATTGCCTGCAGGATAATTGAGTATGTCCGAGACAGTGGCACTGGAAGCACCGTTGATTGAAACGAGGGTGGCCAGGATAAACGCGGTCTCTGCCATTTTGACCAGTCCACCAGTCGTTGAGGGTTTGCCGATGGATAGGCGACCCATCCCTTAGGACTTCGTTTCCAAGTCCTCGACCAGCGGCAGCTAGGTCTCGGAAGTGGTTATCGACGTCAAGAAGGAAGGAGTCGTAACCCATTTGGAAGGCATGAGAATACGACTAGTAACGTGCGTGGTAGATGAAGTCCTGCATGGTCCTGCCAAGCGTGGTGTGTGGGAATACCGGACCTGAGCCTGAGACAAAGGCGGCGATGTTGTTCAACTGCATCGCGGATTTGAACCAAGTGAAGATGGGCGAACCATCAGAAGAATAAACACTAATAGGGACCCGAAGGTGGTCATCAGACATGAGAGTATGAAAACGAACGTAATGCTCATCGGTAAACCGTTCCTCCCAGATCCTGCTGGTGTGGCGGTGGGTCGAGACGTCTAGCGGGACCTGAGAATCCCATCCCAAATGAACGACAAGAGAGTCCGAGCTAGGCGCACGGACAAGTTGAGGGCGGTGCACGCCTAGGAACGAGGGTGGTCCGGGAGAAGGTTCTCGATGGGGCGGAGGCGTAAACGGCGGCGAGGACTGGATCCTGCCAGAGACGGGGGAGACATGGGATTGGGGGATATCGCTAACAAGAGCGGCGAAGTTAACAGGCTGTGGGGCGGCGGGGCGAGTAGGAGAGACCCTCTCGGGGTTGGTAGAGGGAAGACGGACGGTGCTGGGGTTGGTGGAGGGTGCGGCTGCAGGGGTGTCGACATTGGTGAACTCGATAGCCATGAGTAGGAGGTGGAAAGGGTTTATGTGCGGCATGGTGGGCGAGCGGGTGAAGGAGAGAAAGCGTGAGGGTGTCGTCTTTTATAATCTTCCAGTAACTCTGACGCGTATTTCAGGTTCCGCTCGGGTTCCCAAGATTCTTCTTCGGTGGAGTACCCTTTCCATTGGATCAGGTATTGACGGGCCGATGGCATTCCTCGATGTTGTATGATACGTTCTATTTCATATTCCTCTTGTCCTTCAACAAGATCCGGGGGTGGTGTAGGGAAGTTCGGGCCGTGTACGTCATTTTCGCGATAGGGCGATAACAGAGAAGCATGGAACGTGTTGTGAATTTTCCACGTTCGTGGGAGTCGGAGGCGATAGGAGACGGGTGATATGACATCGGAGATGACGAAGGGGCCTTCGCGTTTTGCGGCGAACTTCGGATCTTGGACGGACCGTTTAAGATGTCGAGCTTCTAGCCAAACTCGCTGCTCTTTCTCGAAAGGCACAAATTTTGACTTAGACCGGGATGCCATGACTTGACGTGCAAGCTCGTGGGAGGCGAGGGCTTCTTCTCGTAGAGCGGTTAGCTCCTTGAGGCGGGTTTCGACGGTGGGGATGTTAGTTTTGGCGATCACCGAGGGGAGGGCATGGGGTTCATATCCCATTATGAGGTAAAATGGGGATTTGCCGGTGACGGAATGAGGGCGGTGATTGTGGGTGAATTCAGCGTGGGAGATGTGATCGGACCAAGTAGAAGGGTGATCTCCGCAGTAGATGCGGAGATAAGTCTCGACTTCCTGATTGACGCGTTCGGTTTCTCCGTCGGTTTGAGGGTGGTAAGCTGTGGAGAGGGAAAGGTCGTAGTTGAGAAGACGACCGAGTTCTTTGGCAAAGGCGGAGGCGAATTGAGGTCCTCGATCAGAGATGGCCTTCTCATAGAGGCTGAAGCGGAGATAAACTTTATGGAAGAAGAGCGCTGCAACGCCTTCGGCGGTGATTGTCTTCTTCGTGGGGTAAAGAATTACTCCCTTAGTAAGGCCGTGGTCCACCACAACCAATAAGGAGTCAAATCCCCTGGAGAGTGGGAGATCGGTGATCAGATCACAGGAGATCTGCTGGAACAGACGAGAGCACGAGGAAGGGATAGGAACAAGGGGAGGAGACAAGGGGTGAGTGTTTGCTTTGTTGCGCTGGCACATGGCACAGCCGTCAACGTAAGAGCGAACAAACAAGGCGAGACTGGGCCACCAGAACTCAGAAGCGACGAGTTGTCGGGTTTTAAGGTAGCCGGGGTGACCGGCGGAGATATGGTCATGAGAGCGCTGGACGACAGTGCGGCGAAGGTCACGGTTGGGAGGGACATAGACGCGTCCCTGATACTGGAGGACGCCGTCGGAGTATTGCCAGTCTGCGAGACGCGATCGGAGAGCAGGAGGGAGAGATCCGTCAAGTTCCTGTAGTTTGTGAAGAACAAGGTCATCGGAGGTAGACATGGACACAATGTGGTTGGAGAGGGCGGAGTCGATAAGACAGACAAAGAGGGTGTCGGGGAGAAGAGTGACGCCGATGTTATCGAAGTCGATGCATGGAAGGAGATCCGGGCGGCGGGAGAGGGCATCAGGGCCGGCAAGCTGGGTGCCAGGAACGTGGGTGATGTCATAGTCGTAGTCTGCGAGGTCGAGGAGCCAACGGGCTTGGCGGCGGTTGAGATCTTGGGGGCAGCGGAAATATGTCAGGTTCTTGTGATCGGAGAAGACTTTGACAGGGAAGGGAGAGCCATGGAGGTAATGCCTCCAGGCTTTGAAACCGCGTATAATGGCCAAGAGCTCCCGGTCGTGGATGTCGTAGTTGCGTTCTGAAGAAGAGAACGATTGTGATAAGTAAGAACAGGGGTGCCAGTCCCTGTTCGCATCCGTTTGTAACAAGATACCGCCCGACGTGTATTTAGAAGCGTCGGTGGCCATGGCAAAAGGGCAGGAGATATCAGGCATGAACAAGACAGGCTTACGAAGGAACAACTCCTTGAGTTGCTCGAAGGCAGTCTGCTGGGCGGATGCCCAGGTCCAAGGCATCGTTTTCTTAGTGAGGTCGATGAGTGGACGGGCGATGTTGGAGTAACCCGGGATGAAGCGACTATAGAAATTAGCAAATCCTAAGAAGGAGCGGACATCTTTGACTTTTTGCGGCGTAGACCACTTAGCAATCCCGTCCAGTTTTACGGGGTCCATAGCGAGTTGTCCTTCTTTGACGATCATTCCAAGGTATTCCACTTCAGGAACGGCGAACTGACACTTCTCCAACTTGAGGTGGAGATCAAGTTCCGTCATCCGTTGAAGGACACGGTGGGTATATTCTGTGTGGGTGGCGTCGTCTGGGGAGAAGATAAGGAGATCGTCCATATAAATAACCAACTACCCTTCGGCAATCATATCGCGGAAGGAGTCGTTCATGAATCGTTGGAAAGTCGCTGGGGAGTTAGTCATGCCGAAGAACATAACCATGGGTTCGAAGAGCCCTTTATGGGTGAGGAAGGCACCTTTCCATTGGTGCCCATCTTTGATACGTACATTGTTATATCCCCATTGTACATCAAACTTGGTAAATATGCGGGCGCCCTTGAGTTTGTCAAGGAGGTCGGAGATCAGGGGTAGCGGGTAAGCGTCGCGGACGGTATGTTCATTGAGGTATCGATAGTCTTGACAAGGACGGAGTTTGCCGTCTTTCTTCTTGACGAAGAAGAAAGGTGACGCTTGAGGGGAATTCGAGGGGCGAATCTTTCCTGCGGTGAGGTTTTCATCAAGGAAGTCTTCGGTAGCCTTCCTTTCGTCAGGGGTGAGCGGATAGAGTTTGCCGATCTTCGGGGTGAACGAGTCTTTGACATTGATTTCGTGGTCGTAGGGTCTAGAAGGAGGGAGGGAGTCGGCGGATTCTTTGGCGAATACTGGGGCGAAGTCCTTGTAGGCATTTGGGAGCGTGACTTTTGGCTTGGCTTTCTTGGCGGCAGCTGCAAGCTCTGTGGCGGTGGTAAGCTTGGCGACGAGCTTCGGGTGTGTCTGATGATAATGGGATCCCATCTTGAGGACCCTTTGGCAGGAGTTGACGTGGAGCGCACGTCGGACATAGAGATTTCCGTCTGGCATATCAAGGAATGTGGAGAGAGTGTGGTCGGGGATGGTCTCAACCATGACATGGCGAGGTGGTTTGGCTGGGGGTGCACAAGGTTGGGCCTCGTCGTGTTGCTTGAGGTCGGCGATGTGGATATGGTAGAGAGAAGCAGATTCGTCTACCATTTCGGGGATACTGATTGTCTGCGACGACCAGTCAATAGAGGGGTTCGTGAGTTTCAGCCAAGGCGTTCTGAGAATCACGTTCTCGGACCCGCAGTGCAGGACATGGAAGCGTATATGCTAGGCGACGCCGTCGATGTTGGTGAAAAGAGAGGCGGTGTAGCAAATAGCTCCCTTAGCGTTGGGAGTTTGATCGACATTGTTAACGGGGATAGGTGTCGGGAGTTTGTCGAGGGGGAGTTGATGTTTTTTAGCGATGTCCCAGTCAAGGCAGTTAATATCTGCTCCGCTGTCAATGAGGGCGCGAGTGTCGACGGTTTTCATGGTGTGCGAGGGGTCAATGAGTTGGAGAGGAATATGCATTGATTTCTTGGATGTAGATACAAGTACAGGCGCACACGTGATAGGAGGAACTACTGACATCGAGGCAGCGTTCCGTTTCAAAAATCCTGGGAGGTAATAGCGATGCGAGACACCTTGGTTTCTTCATCGTCTTTGTCATCTATCTCTTGCAGCCGAGGGACTTCTTCTTCGTCCTTGACTTCCACTTCTGTAACCCTCCGAACAATTTTCCTCGGCCTGGGAGAGTTTGAGGTAAACGTGGGGCAGTTAGTAGCCCGATGTCCTTTTTGTCTGCAGCGGAAACATCTTCCTTCTTTGCGACATTGTTCGCGCTCAGTGGGGGTCAGGCACGGGAGACGGACGGCGTCAATGTCCATGGCGTTCGGGTCTCTGGCAGGGGTGGGGGCGGAGTACTGATGATACGTGTGGCGGGTGGGAGTCTTGTGGCAGGCGGCGATTTCGCGAGCGCATTCCATGTGGGTCTGGAAGGTTACTGCCTTCTTCAACCATGTTTCTACAGTAGTGGGGACCGTTTCCATGGCTAGGATACGGCGCATGAGGGCGTCAGGGATAGCGGCTGAGTAGTAGCCGATCAGGACATTGTCATCAGTGATGCCGGCGATGGCGCAGTGGTTCTGGAACTGAGCATTGTACTCAGTAAGCGAGGGGGAGTATCCACCGTTTTTGGTGGCGGTCATGCGGGTAGTGGTGAGCCAGGCAATCGCGTTGCCAGTGGTGTCGTAGTGCTTGAACGCCAAGACGAAGGCGTTGCAGAAGTCTGACCAAGAGCCCATGTTAATCAAGCCATCGGCTGTGATTTTCAAAGAGCGGAAGGTGTTTGCCCACGTGAGCGCTGGGCTGCGGGTCATGTAGGAGAGCGCAAAGGCGATGCACTTCGGGTCGGAGGTGTATACCTCAGCGTTGACGTTGAGGTAGAATGCGACAGAGTCGAGCCACTGTTTGGCCGTCTTATAGTCGCCATCGTATTTTTCTGGGGTGCCGATGCGGAGTTCGAGGGGTTTCGTGGTCATAGTGGGCGATGGTGGGCGAGGGATCGGAGGAAAGATATGGCCGGTTTGGCGTCTGGGTGTTGGAGATGGGGGAGTCTGAGGGCGAGGTATCTGCACTGAAGCAGAGAAGCTGTGGGCAAGATCGCAAGTGGCGAGTTCTTCATCCGAGTCTAGTAAAGGCTCGTCGGGGTCTTCGTCCCAATATGCTTGGTTGGGATCGTCAGGGGTGTCAGAGGAGTCTGAGTGTGAAGTACGCGGGGGTTCTCGAGGGTTCCAACGCGGATCAGTGGTCTGAGCGTTTCTGTGAGAAGCTATGGTGGGCAGCATACGTGATAGTACCCGAACGAGGAGGTAGCTTAGTTCTTTTGTTACGCATGGCCATGGGTATGATCGCGCGTAGACCTACTAACGCCTAGTAGGGTCAAAGGTTCAGTCGTTTGTGTCGACGACGACGTAGGACTAGCCGTGGAGATGCTGGGGCGAGAGTATCGTCATGGGTTTTGACAGGTCGAAGAGGTAAACCGCTGTCTAGCTTGACAAGCGGGTCAAAGGTTTGATGTTTAAGACACGCGGAGGCAGGTAAGCCGTAGCGTGAAGCGTTCACTTAATAGTAGAACGAAGACTGAGGAGTAAAGGCAAGTGGATTGCTAGTGCTATCTAGGCGACAAACCGTAGGTAGAACTAAGCTAAGGGGAAAAAGGAGATGACCCAGTTGAAGGGTTTATATAGTAAAGTAAAGGCGTGACAGTTACGTGTCACGGTAGTTAAGGGCCAGCGTGGGAAGTGGCGTTAGAAACAGAAGACCAATGGCAAAACCACGCATGAGAGAGAAACGTTAAGGGCCGGCGCATGCGGCGTGAGAAGATCAGAAGATAAAGGGTATCTGCGCAGTGAAGGAATAAGCACGCTTACGAGATGAGTGGAATGGCGTAGAACGACATGGAAGGAATGAGTTAAGCATGAGAAATGGAAAGTATTAGTCCGACATTGATAAAAGAGAAAAAGTGTTCGTCCTGCGAGCGAATCATAACATGAACGACTCCTTCCGCGACATGATTGCGGAAGGTTGGTTAGTAATCTATATGGATGATCTCCTCATCTTCTCCCCAGACGACGCCGCCCACACAGAACGCACTCGCCGCGTCCTTCAACGGATGACGGAACTTGACCTTCATCTCAAGTTAGAAAAATGTCAATTCGCCGTTCCCGAAGTCGAGTACCTCGGGATGATCGTAAAAGAAGGACAACTCACCATGGACCCCGTCAAATTAGACGGAATCGCCAAATGGCCTACGCCACAGAAAGTCAAAGATGTCTGATCTTTCCTAGGATTTGCTAATTTCTATAGACGCTTCATTCCGGGATACTCTAACATCGCCCGCCCGCTCATTGACCTCACCAAGAAGACTATGCCGTGGACCTGGACCTCCGCTCAACAAACCGCCTTCGAACAACTCAAAGAGTTGTTCCTTCATAAGCCTGTCCTCTTCATGCCCGATATTTCTCGACCTTTTGCCATGGCCACCGACGCTTCCAAGTATGCGTCGGGTGGTATCTTGTTACAAACGGATGCCAACAGGGATTGGCACCCCTGTTCCTACTTATCTCAATCCTTCTCCTCCTCAGAACGCAACTACGATATCCACGACCGGGAGCTCTTGGCCGTTATACGCGGTTTCAAAGCCTGGAGGCAATACCTCCATGGCTCTCCCTTCCCCGTCAAAGTCTTCTCCGATCACAAGAACCTCACGTACTTCCGCCGCCCCCAAGATCTCAATCGTCGCCAAGCCCGATGGCTCCTCGACCTCGCCAACTATGACTATTCTATCACTCATGTCCCGGGTACCCAACTCGCCGGCCCTGACGCCCTCTCCCGCCGTCCTGATCTCCTCCCCCGCGCCGACTCCGATAATATCGGTGTCACCCTCCTCCCCAACGCCCTCTTTGTTCGCCTCATCGACTCCGCCCTCTCGAACCACATCGCCTCTGCCTCCACCTCCGACGATCTCGTCCTCCATAAGCTACAGGAACTTGACGGATCTCTTCCCCCCGCTCTCCGATTGCGTCTCGCGGACTGGCAACACTCCGATGGCGTCCTCCAGTATCAGGGACGCATCTATGTCCCTCCCGACCGTAACCTTCGCCGCGCTGTCGTCCGGCGCTCTCATGACCATGACTCCGCCGGTCACCCGGGCTACCTTAAAACCCGACAACTCGTCACTTCCGAGTTCTGGTGGCCCGGTCTTGCCTCGTTTGTTCGCTCCTACGTTGACGGCTGTGCCATGTGCCAGCGCAACAAGACTAATATGCACCCCACCATTCCTCCCCTTGTCCCCATCCCTTCTTCATGCTCTCGCCCTTTTCAGCAGATCTCCTGCGATCTCATCACCGACCTCCCGCTTTCCGGGGGGTTTGATTCCTTATTGGTCGTGGTGGACCACGGCCTTACTAAGGGGGTAATTCTTTGCCCTACCAAGAAATCCATCACCGCCGAGGGCGTAGCAACGCTCTTTTTCCACAAAGTTTATCTCCGCTTCGGCCTTTACGAGAAAGTAATCTCGGACCGAGGACCCCAATTCGCCTCCACCTTTGCCAAAGAACTTGGCCGTCTCCTCAACTATGATCTTTCCCTCTCCACAGCATATCACCCCCAGACCGACAGGGAGACTGAACGAGTCAACCAGGAAGTCGAAACGTATCTCCGCATCTACTGCGGGGACCATCCTTCTACTTGGTCCGATCACATCTCCCATGCCGAATTCACTCATAATCACCGCCCTCATTCTGTCACCGGCAAATCCCCGTTCTACCTCATGATGGGATACGAACCCCGCGCCCTTCCCTCGGTGATTGCTGAAACCAACATCCCTGCCGTCGAAACCCGTCTCAAAGAACTCACTGCCATCCGTGATGAAGCCCTTGCGTCCCATGAACTTGTGTGGCAAGTCATGGCATCCAGGTCTAGGTCGAAATTCGTGCCCTTCAAGAAAGGACAACGAGTTTGGCTGGAGGCCAGGAACCTTAAAAGGTCCGTCCAAGATCTGAAGTTCGCCGCAAAACGCGAAGGCCCCTTCGTTATCTCTGACGTCATCTCCTCCGTCTCCTATCGCCTCCGACTCCCACGAACGTGGAAAATTCACAACACGTTCCATGCTTCTCTGTTATCGCCCTATCGCGAAAACGACGTACACAGCCCGAACTTCCCTACACCACCCCCGGATCTTGTCGAAGGACAAGAGGAATATGAAATAGAACGTATCATACAACATCGAGGAATGCCATCGGCCCGTCAATACCTGATCCAATGGAAAGGGTACTCCGCCGAAGAAGAATCTTGGGAACCCGAGCGGCACCTGAAATACGCGTCAGAGTTACTAGAAGATTATAAAAGACGACACCCTCGCGCTTTCTCTCCTTCACCCGCTCGCCCACCACGCCGCACATAAACCCTTTCCACCTCCTACTCATGGCTATCGAGTTCACCAATGTCGACACCCCTGCAGCCGCACCCTCCACCAACCCCAGCACCGTCCGTCTTCCCTCTACCGACCCCGAGAGGGTCTCTCCTACTCGCCCCGCCGCCCCACAGCCTGTCAACTTCGCCGCTCTTGTTAGCGATATCCCCCAATCCCATGTCTCCCCCGTCTCTGGCAGGATCCAGTCCTCACCAACGTTTACACCTCCGCCCCATCGGGAACCTTCTCCCAGACCTCCCTCGTTCTTAGGGGTCCACTGCCCTCAGCTTGTCTGCGCCCCCAGCTCGGACTCCCTTGTCGCTCATTCAGGATGGGACTCCCAAGTCCCATTAGATGTTTCCAACCACCGCCATACCGGCAGGATTTGGGAGGAACGGTTCACCGATGAGCATTACGTCCGCTTCCATTCTCTTATGTCTGATGACCGCCTTTGGGTCCCTATTAGTGTTTATTCTTTTGATGGTTCGCCCATCTTTACTTGGTTCGAATCCGCAATGCAGCTGAACAACATCACCGCCTTTGTCTCCGGCTCAGGCCCGGTCTTTCCTCACACTACGCTTGGCAGGACCATGCAGGACTTCATCTATCATGCACACTACCAGTCATATTCTCACACCTTCCAGATGGGCTACGACTCCTTCCTCCTTGACGTCGATAACCACTTCCGAGACCTAGCCGCCGCTGGTCAAGGACTTGGAAACGAAGTTCTGAGGGACGGGTCACCTATCCATAGGCAAACCCTCAACGATTGGTGGACTGGTCGAAATGGCAGAGACCGCGTTTATCCTGGCCATCCCCGTTTCAATCAACGGTGCTTCCAGTGCCATTGTCTTGGACATACTCAACTATCCTGCAGACAATATGTCTGTACTGGATGCCGTCGACAAGCACCTGGTCATTCTCTCGCCCGTTGCCCAGGATCCTCTCGCCTCACTTCCCCCCGTGCTCAGTCCTCATCCACATCTACGCCGCATCACCCCCAAGCCACGTTCCGCAATGGACAAATTGTCCGTCGAGCCACCCCTCGCCGCACCTCTCGTCAGTCTTCCTCTTCTTCCCAACAATCTTACCATCCCGCGCCTTCCTCACCTCGCGCTCCCTCCCCTTATGAGGATGGAGATGAACTAGATGATGTTGGTTACGCCAACATCACCGGCTCCCCGGGACCCGCCTTCAGGGACTTGTAAGGAATCCTCGCCGTAGCTTCAGGTTACTAAGGGGGTAATGTTACAATTCACTCGCAGGACGAACACTTTTTCTCTTTTATCAATTACAGACTAATACTTTCCATTTCTCACACTTAACTCATCCCTTCCATGTCGTTCTATGACATTCCATTCATCTCGTAAGCGTGCTTATTCCTTCACTGCGCAGGTACTCTTTATCTTCTGATCTTCTCACGCCGCATGCGCCGGCCCTTAATGTTTCTTTCTCATGCGTGGTTTTGCCATTGGTCTCCTGTTTCTAACGCCACTTCCCACGCCGGCCCTTAACTACTGTGACACGTAACTATCACACTTTCACTTCACTATATAAACCCTTCAACAGGGTCGTCCCCCTTTTCTCCTTAGCTTAGTTCTACCTATGGCTTGTCGCCTAGTTAGTCCTAGCAATCCATCCTTGTTACTCCTTGCGTCTTCGCTCTACCATTAAGTGAGCGCTTCACACTACAGCTTACCCGCCTTCGTGTGTCTCTACTTCGAGCCTTTGACCCGCTAGCCAAGCTAGGCAGCGGTTACCCTTCGACCCGTCGAAACCCTTGACGGTACCATCGACCCAGCATCCCCACGGCTGGCCCTAACGTCGTCGTTGATACGAGCGACCGAACCCTTGACCCTACTAGGCGTTAGTAGGTCTATGCACGACCATACCCACGGCCACGCATAACACAGATAAGCCCCAATGCAATATTAATATAGGTTAGGCTTACATGATTATCTTACTACACATGCCTTTGTTTATGCCCAATTTTGGGATATCCTGTGAGAATCTGTGCTCCCTCATCAATTAACACAAACGAGAGCTACCAGACTATATGAGCCATTGGCTTTGTATTGGGCTAAAGGTCCAAGGGGGGAAAAACCATATTCTAAGTAGATTTACTTATTTGCACTTTGTACTTGTCATGAATACATTTTCAGCATGCATAAGTGTCTAAGTACAATAAGCAGTCCCCATACTTGTCCCCACCCTGTGACACCCATTGTTATGTGTGGCCCGGGTAGGATCGCATGTAGCCCTGCTATTGACCTAACCAGGTGGGTCGAAGGTTCAACCATCTATGGAAGACGGCAGGGATGGCACAAGAAGAGTGGCCGAGGATGCAGAGGAACGTCGAGAGGGTGTCTCGATTGTGCAGAGTTCACTCAAGAGTCGAACTGGGACTTGTAGAGGTGGGGGGGGGGGGGTCAAGGGAGGCTTATATTCACAAGGTAGGGGCTAGGCCGGTACACAGGGAAGTCTAAGCTAAGTACTAGGGCTAAGGAAGGTGTGAGCAAGGGAATGTGGTAGTGATACCTGGGGATACTCCTTAGTGCCCATATAAACGGAGCACGACTAAGGAGTGCGGAGGGGAGGCAAGGGCAAGGTGTAGACGATGTGGATACAACTGTGGGATAAAGGGGGTAGCCTCAAGGACAAGGGGGTGGTCAATGAACGCAAGGGTCTAGGATGCAATGACGGACGATCCTCCATGGAAGCTCTTTAACGACACGAAGAGGTAACAAGGGTTGAGGACTCTGTTGAGACGTTGCCGCTACCTTGCTAAGCAATGGAGCACGAGGACGAGGGTTCAAGGGCGTGGATGAGGATGATGACGAAGGCCAGCGGAGAACGAGAGGGAGGATGGGTACGCTGAGGCGAGTGTCAAGAGGGACGATGACGAGAGCCAGTCTCGAACAGCGAGAAGAGGGGTGATCTGGGGATCTCCCTACCGGAGGATTGGTAGGGAAGTCTAAGCTAGGGAAAAGGCATAAGGCCAGATCAACTGGTATATATAGTGAAGAGTGACGTGTGACAGTAACGTCACAGGGTCAAGGGTATGAGTTAAGGGCTGGCGTGGGAAGGGGTGATAGAATGTGAAAGAAGGCAGAGGAATGTGATAGAACCCACGTGTGGGAGTGAAATGCAATGTGCCGGTGCATGCGGCGGAGGAAGGGTGAACACGTGTGCAATAAGGCAACACAAGGGAGATAAGTGCACAAAGACATGTAAGTATGATGATGTACGTGACGGGGACCTCGGAGGGCCGAGGGGCAAGGGTAAAGGGTTAGCGCGGGCAACCGGAGAAGAGCAGAAGAGTGAGCGTACGCACACAGGAAGATGGAAAGAGAAAGAAAAAGGGGAAAAGACGTGCCCAGCATGATGAATCGTAACACCCATAGCATTGTTGGCACAATGTGGTCGCTGTGGTTGTCTTCATCTTCACTGGGGTGGTGGTGCGCAATCGCATTGCCCCAGCCCCCATTGTTGTTGTTGAAGCGACTGCTCTCTACAATCATAGTAGTGAGGGAGCTAAACGTCTAATCTATCTGTATAAAGAGTGAGACAGATTATATGATCAGATCAAGGGGGAATGACAGATAAGATGGGGAGCATATGTGGGATCTCTCAAGTTGCTCTTGGTATTCGAGTGAATAGGAGAGGAGCTTGCTGTGACTGTGATGTTCACAAGAAGAGGCTGGATTCTTCTTGGGCAAGAGAGTAGGATGTATCAAAGTGGAACAACTTAGGGAAGTATCCCCAAGTGTTCCCTGTATTTATACACTATGGTACAGTAGGAGATACAATGTTCTAAGTCAGCTGGGTAGAGGGTAAGGGTGTAGGGTATGATGTAAATGTGAAGCAGGGCAGTGTACATGCTGGCTAAGGTGAGGCAAATATGAAGGAATGGAAGTGTGAAGCGAGTGAAGTAGGTCTAGAGCATGGTAATTAAGGAAATGCATATGAGGTGAGGCACCTAGACCAGTGATGTCATGATGACATCATATCTTATCTAATCAGTAAGAAGGTGAAGGGAATAGTGAAAGGAGTGATCATAGATACATATGATCATGGTGAGATAAGATTAGATAAAGAGGAAAAATGTGAAAATGTCAGTAGCATGAAATCAATTTATAACAACAACCTTGATCTTGTCTGCCAGCCGCTGGTGGAACATGGCTAAGAAAAGCCAGTTGGACCACCCATGTGATCACCTCGCTCAACATGTACCACGTCCGCTTGAGCTGTCCATAGGCTGAGTGGATGTAAGACAACACACAATAATAGACTCACTTGAAAGTTGGAAAGCATCTCTTAGACAAAGTCCATCCTCCACATCCAATTGAGGTCTTCAAATGCATTGCTGCAAGATCCATGATGCATAAATGTCTATGACATCCTGTGTTTGAAAGGTGAGACTCAGGCAGAGCAGGGTGGTTATAGTAACTCGGAGCCAAATTTGGAGTTGGTCTTATGTTACACTGTGAAGCGACTACTCTCTATACTTGTAATAGTGAGGGTTGCTGAACGTCTAACCTATCTGTATAAGGAGCGAGATAGATTATCTGATCAGTCAAGGAAGATGGATAGATAAAATGGGGAGCATAGGAAGGAACTCTCAAGTTGCTCTGATATTGAGAGGATAGAAGATGTGGCTTGCTGTGACTGTATGTTCACAAAAGGGGCTGGATCCTTTTGGGCAAGAGTAGGAATGTAACAGGTGGAACAACTTGGAGAGTATCCCCAAGTGTTCCATGTATTTATACACTATGATACAAGTGGAGATACAATGTTCTAAGCCAGCTGGGTAGAGGGTAGAGGTAAATGGTATGATGTAAGTGTGGAGCAGGGCAGTGTACATGCTGGCTAAGGTGAGGCAAATATGAAGGAATGGAAGGGTGTTACAGCTATATATTTTTCATCTTTACTTTACGCTTCCTTTATCTTATCAAGGGAAAACCCGACCTAGACACTGTGCTAGACGCAGGGGATCTACGGGCCCTTCTAGATCAATGGGCTTCACTTTCACTCCTTCACATTCACCCCATTGATCAACAGCACGTATTTAATACATCGTGATCATCACAGACCTCACATCAGTCACCCCATCACTGTGATGTGATCCCTTATCTTTAATTACCGTTGACATCTTCCATTCTACCCACCCGCAGCAGATCAACGGCTGGCTACCTCATGTATTTATTAATCTCCGCTACAGGCTGACTCCTCATGTCGATCATGTTGGGCCTAGGGGATGGACTTATGTAGATACGTATCTAGATTGGTACACAACATGTATCTACACGTAGAATAGTATATAAAGAGAGACTGGCCGGAGCTCAAATCTCCAGTCTAGTTCTCTTGTCCACTGCCTACAAAGTAGTCTTAAGATAGTTCTCTCCTCTCGACGTCTAAGATAGTGATTGCCTGCAAGAAATTGTAGTCGCAACAGTCACTTGATAGCGGCCCCCGTTAATGCTTATCCTAGAGTGACTTTACAACGTGCTCACTTGCTATAGCCAAAAGGGGAGCAAGCGAGAGGCTTGTAGCACGTTCGTTCGATAGTGATTGGGTGTAAGGTTATAGAGAGTCTAGTTCTAGTGTTGCGACTACAAGGTCTTTGCAGGCAATCACTATCTAAACGTCGAGTGGAAGAACACTATCTTAGGAGATGCTTTGTAGGCAGAGGACAAGAGAACTAGACTGGAGACTAGGCTCCGTCCAGTCTCGCTTTATATACTATTCTACATGTAGATACATGTTGTGTACCTATCTAGATATGTATCTACATAAGTCCATCCCCTAGGCCCAACATGATCGACATGAGCAGTCAGCCTGTAACGGAGATTAATATATACATGAGGTATCCAGCCGTTGATCTGCTGCGGGTGGGTGGAATGGAAGGTGTCAACGGTAATTAAAGATAAGGGATCACATCACAGTGATGGGGTGACTGATGT